>PVJI01013086.1:0-49038 GCA_004026765.1 Micronycteris hirsuta | reverse complement strand
TGAGCTTCTCCCTGACTCCTCTCTCTATGGAGCATGCCATCACCTTTCCCACCCCTTCTTTTCTCCAGGGTTTGCTTTTTTTTTTCTGGAGCACATCAGCCAGTGCCTCTCCTTCCTGTTTTGTTTCTCTAGGCAGTAGCTCTCTCCCTCTCTCTCCTAAGCTCCAAGGGCCTTTCTATTATCTTTGTAACTTTCTTTAAAAAAAAAAAGGGTTTTATTTATTTATTTTTAGAGAGAGGGGAAGGGAGGGAGAAAGAGAGGGAGAGAAACATCAATGTGTGGTTGCCTCTCACTTGCCCTTCACTGGGCACCCTGCCCAAAACCCAGTCATGTGCCCTGACTGGGAATTGAACCAGTGACCCTTTGGTTTGCAGGCTGACACTAAATCCACTGAGCCACACCTGCCAGGGCCTTTGTAACTTTCTAAATACTCTTGTACTTTGAATTCCGTGGATCTGAATTCTTTCAAGCCAAACTCAAGTACTAAGGTTGCTGAACTGAGGCTGGACCTACCTGTTCTCTAATGCCCGGTGACGTTTTTCCATAGCTAACATCATTACTTTCAGTAGAACTTGGTGGCAGAACAATAACGGGCCTTAGTTTCCTGAGAACCTGCTCTATGCCAAGTGGCCCAGGCCCCCAAACTTACTGTGTCAAAACCCTGCTCCTCTCTTGGGCCCCAGGTCTCCATGAAGTTTTCTCTGAACCTCCACCTATGCCCATGCCCATGCCCATGAGGTAAAGCCAGTGACCTTAGTTCCTTTAGGGCCCTGTTTCTGTTAGTCTCTGTTGGCCTGGGAACCCCTGAAGGGCAGGGCCATGATCCACAAAGGCAGGATATGCAAAGTGTTCCTGCCTGGTGCTCCCACCACGCAAGAGGGGAGCATCTTCCTCCCTGTGTCTTCCCACTCAGTTTTGGTGGTGGAGTTGACCCTTGGGAAGAACCAGATTTGACAGAAGATCACAACCCCAATTTAAGCTCCCAGAAACATCCAATGTAAGTGGTGAACTGGCCAGAATGGGAAACACTGCTGCTGTCCAGCCATGGGCTGGCTTGTACACTACTTGCCAGGTAGCCTTGGTTTACCAGGCACTCAGTAAGCACCTCTGCATTGAGTGCTGCTCCTTACCTGCGTTACCTCGTTGGAACCACAGGGCAGCCCTGAGAGGCAGGAGCTATTTGTACCCTGATTTATAGATGAGGAAACTGAACTACAGAGAGTCACAAACTGGACACTGCAGAGTGAGGATTAAGCTCAGTTCACCCCAAAGCCAAGCTTTGCCGCACCTGTTTGCTTTAATATCCCTTGTAGGTTGTAGGGACTAAGCTGGCCTAGTGGAAGAGGTGGGACAGTTAGTACTGAGATAGAGTGGACAGTTGTGGACAATGTCCCAGAGAAGGCTAGAAGGGCCGGTACCATTTATTGAAGACTGACCTTAGATGAGGTGCCCTGCAACTGGACCAAAAAGGGGCACATCACAATCATGATGTGTTCCCAACACATAGTAGGTGCTCAGTTTTTACATGCTAATGGATGGCGCCGGGTCCCCCCAAGCAGGAAAGCCGCTGTACTGCAAGCAGAGTGGGGCATGGGTGTAGGTAGTAGAAGGACAATACTATTTAATCTTGATAGTGTTGCATGGATTTAAAGATTTTATTTATTTTTTAGTGAGAAAGGAAGGGAGGGAGAAAGAGAGAGAAACATCCATTGTGATTGCCTCTCACACGCCCCCTACTTGGACCTGGCCCACAACCCAGGCATGTGCCCTGACTGGGAATTGAACTGGTGACCCTTTGGTTCCTAGGCTGGCATTCAATCCACTGAGCTACACCAGCCAGGCCTGGATTTAAATAGTATTAGAAAATAGAAGTAGCTATTGAATCTGAGTTTTCACAGAAATTATCACTTCTGAGAGGCTAAGCCAAAAACAGGTCATTGAAAAAAGACTCGAGTGGCAAAAAAAAAAAAAAAAAAATTGTATGCAACCTAAATATTCAACACGGGACTGGTTAAATAAAAGTACATCCAGGGGAAGCAAGGGAGGGAGGTGGGTTTGGGTGGTGGGGGGAAGGGAAAAAATGCAGACAACTGTAATTGAAGAACAATAAAGTAATTTAAAAAAAAAAGTACATCCAGGGGATAGAGATTGAACAGCCATCATAAAGGATGATGGAGTTCCCCTCAGGCTCTGACCACAAAAAGTCAACACAATATTGACTGTAAAACGCAGTGCGCAGTAGGAGCCCATGCTGAGGGCAGAGTGAAAAACAGGCCATCTGGGGGAAGGGTAACTCTGGCTTCCCTGCCTTTCCATGGCCAGTTTGCCTTCCAGTGACCTCAGGCCTATCCATTCCTGTGTCTGCTGGTCCGCCTGGGCTCCAGATGAGGTAGGGCCCAGGGTTCAGCTGTCAGGATAAACTCTTCTGATCCCCAGGGAGTAACCAGTCAGGAGCTCTGGCCTGCCCCATGACAACTCATTTCCAAAGACTTTGGAGCAGATAGCAGGGCTAGCTCTCTGTCTACCTGGGCCAGCTCTCCCTCGTGTCCACGCACACTCAGCTGTCCTGACTTTGAAATTCTTTCCCACGCCAGTTTGGGGGATGGGGTGCTTCAAGCTTCCCCTGCCTCTCTGATGCTAGCTTCCTTATCACTCCTCCACACATTGTCAAGTGAAGCGCCCTCCTGGTCCTCCCTTCCCAGGAGCCTCCCAGATCCCATGTGCTCCACAAGCCACCACCTGCTTCTCCTGTTTGTTCCTCTCAGAAACCATCCATCATGAATCTTCCTGTATCTGTTGTGGCCCTGAGGTCCTTTTTGTGTGCAGCAGTCAGAGAGATTCTTCTGAAATGCTTACTGTCACCCCCTCTGCTTGAAACCCTGCAATGGTGAGCAAGATCCTTTCAGGAAGCTACTTCATTGTTACCCTCACATAGTAGAAAGGTGGAAACAACCCAAATGTAATAAATGAATAAATAGTGATGTATCCATATAAGGGGTTCTTATTTAGTCATAAAAAGGAGTTGTTATCTGAAAGGGGACTGGGCCCAGACTGGTCTGCCTAGCCCAGATCGCCAGCCCATATTATGTGGATTCATGACTTCACAAGCGCAGGAAAGATTTCACAAGACGAGTCCAGGTGACTATGAGAGTACATTTATTAAAGCTGGGGACAGTGACACAAGGAAGGGCCTAGGATCAAAGAAGCAACAGGAGAGAGACTAGGCAGGACTACTTTGGCTCACTGAGAAGTCAGAAAATAAGGAGGCCCTGCAGACAAGTTCAGAGGGTTAGCTTGGGATGAGCTGCCACTGCCTTTTGCTCCCCTGGTTGCACGTCTCGTAGGTTCTCGTAGAGTTTAGGAGATGAGCATCTGTAGGGGCAGAAGAGGGGAAGAGGAAAGGTGTGGGTGTATTGCCCAGAGGGAGAACACGAGCTAGCTGAGTCTTGGGTTTTAGAGTTTAGGAGCCATCTCAATAAAATATTCATCAGCTTTTCCAGGTGTGCCCTTTCAGGGTTGTGGTCTCCACTGATTGGTCAGCACCAGGGCAAGGGGTCATTAGTCACTACAGCTGGGCCTGGAGTTGCTGGCCTGTTTTTGTTGCTTTTATGGGCCTGGAGCTGAAATACAACTGAGGCCTAGATGTTATCTCTAGGGAGGTGACCTTCTGTATCTGGCTGTAAATTGCCCTTTCAGTTTGTTCAGCTGTCTCAGTTTCCCCATTCTACTTATCAAGGAATTTTACTAGCTTCTTACTATCCTGCCTCAGGAATGAAGTACTGATACATGCTAAAACCTGGATGAACCTCGAAGACATGCTAAGCAAAAGAACCCAGATGCAAAAGACCACGTGTAATTTTACTTCTGTGAAATGTCCAGACATGGTAAATCCATCCAAACAGAAAGTGGTTACCAGGGGCTGGGGTGAGGGGAGAATGGGGAGTGACTGCTAATGGGTACAGGTTTTCTTTTGAAATGACCACAAAGTTCTGAAACTTGATGGTGGTGATGGTTGCACAACATTGTGAACGTTCTAAAGGTCACTAATGATTAACTGTATGTGTATTTATCACAACTTTAAAAATACACGAAAGAATAAAAGGCTTAATGAAGCTACCTATGCATGAGCCATCCCAAACTCGATTTTTCTACCATGACCCAGGAAACCACCAAGGGAGGTTCTGACATCTGAGGGGGTCGATGGACGGAAGGCATCACACTACTGGTCCGAGCTGGAGCGGTGTCCCAGCAGCGGCCTCCTAGAGCTCGGAACACGGCGGGACGCCTGGGGCCAAAGAACCCTCTCAAAGATGGCCAGATGGTGCCACCGTTCCGCCTCAGCCCTATCCTCCAGCTCTCACGCCTTGATGCAACTTCCGGAACCCAGCTCAGTCTCTCCCGGCCGCGCCCCAGCCTTCCGTTTCAATTGCACCGCCCAGCTAAGCCGAGCCCCAAGGGCCCTCCTCTGGACCCGCCCCGCCACTTGTCAGTCCGCTCCACCGTAACCACGCCCCATAAGAAGCTTCGCCCATCACCCTTCGTTATAAGTTCCGCCCCATCACCTGTCCATCAAACTCACTCCGGCCCCACCTCGTCGTCCCGCTTCGTTCTCTCTCGCTCGCTTTGGCGCGGCCCGTTGTTATGACGACACGGTCGTAAATCCGCCATCTTCCTGCGGCGCGTTGCGACATGGAGGGCGCGATGGCAGTGCGGGTGACGGCCGCCCATACGGCAGAAGCTCCGGCCGAAGCCAGGCGGGAAGCGGGCGAGGGCGGGGTCGCGGCGGCGTCGGCGTCGGCGGCCTTGGCCCCTGCCAGCTTCCTCGGCCTCCCGGCGCCCTTTAACGAGGAAGGTAACAGGGCCGGATGGGGCGGGGCGCGGCCGGGACGGTGGCTGCTCGTCCCGGGGCTGGCGGAGGCACCGATGACCTGAGCTGCGGACGCTACTGACTTTCCCAGACTCGGATTCCTTGCCGATCTCCCGGGTCTTTATGGGAGCCCTCCACGAGCCTCCGGTTTCCTCAGACTCTCGGGCTTCACCTGCGGGGACCCAGTCAGCCCCGTGGGCCCCGGTCGGTGCTCACTCATGGACACTCACAGTTGCCCAAGCCTCCGGGCTCTCCTAGTAGAGACCTCCACGAACGCCTCCACTGCCAGCCCTGCCCTCTTAGGCCCTCAGCGCGGCCCCTCTCTGTCTTGCTGTCTGGGCACGGCTGTGCTTTCCTCTGGGCCCTCTCCTGCGGCAACTGACGGGCTGCTAGGGCCCCGGCTAGAATGTGGCTGGGGGCTCCAGAAGGACAGGGCCTCGGGTTTCTCTAGGATTTGGGTTCTGTCCAGGCTACTCGGGGAGGAGAGCCGGCGCACTGCAGCCAGCATGCGGGCATTGTCCCAGACCTGCCACTTTCTAGCTATTTGATTCTGGGCAGGTAACCACACACCTCTCTGAGCCTCTATTTCCTATTTTAAAAAAATGGAGATGCTGCTGCTGATAAATTGTATCAAGCGCTTAACCTGAATCAGTTTTCTTCAACCTCAAACCAAGCCCGGACACTATTGTTACTGTTCCCATTTTGTGGGTGAGGACTATCCAGGTTCAAAAATGTGAAAGTGACCAGGTGCCCTGCTAGTAAGTAGCAAGGACTGGATTGGATGCCAGGACTGTGTGACAGCTCAACACACTCCCTTAACCTCTGTGTCCTGCCTTCTCACAGGACACTGGTGAGAATAAATAGAGCATATAAATCACTGAGAACAGTGTTGGGACACACTGAGGGCTCATTCACAGGGACATAGCTTTTGGAAATAGAACTATGGTCTCTGCCCGCTGAGCTTGTCCCATGAGGCTGTGGACTGGGCCAGACAGGAGACTGTTAGCTGGTGATACTCAGTTGGTGGTCTTAGTCCTCACAGTGTTCATATTCTCCGTGCAGTTTTTTCTTACTCCTTATTCCAGCTTGAGGAGGGCCAGTACCACTGGGGATAGGGCAGGCTTGAAGAGGGATCTCTTTGGAGGTTGCTGCGCCCTGCCAGGCTTGCCCATGGCCTTGTCTCAGTGTCACAGCTGGGTGTATCCCCTTCTGTGGCAGGAGTTCCTTCAACAGCAACACCCTGGTGTTGAGTCAGACTCAGTGAGTGGGCTGGGAAGGTTAAAAGGGTGGCAGTCACTTCAGTGCTTGACTTGTGACTGTGAGCCATCTGGATGGGACTGCCCTCCTTCCTTATCAGGGGGCCTGTAGGCAAGTCATGGCTGTGAGTTGGCCCTTTGTTTGCCCATTACTTCAACAGACATTGACTGCTCTCCTGTGAGCCAGACCTGGGTTTGATCTTAATGTGGGACTGCATGTGAGGTGGTGGGAACTGGCGGACTTTATAGAAGCAGAAGGAACACCTCCCCATCCCTTTGAATAAACAGTGGGATGCCTGGAGTAGACCCTCAGATTCAGGTTCTGGCCCCAACAGTCACCAGCTGGGTGGCCTTGAACCTCAAGTTGTTTTGCTAGAGTGGAAATAGTCCTCTCCATCTCCCCAGGGTGCTGTCTGGATTTGGTGACATCCCCAGTGAGGTGCCTGGAACATGGTAGGGACTCAGTAAGTAGGAGGGGCAGGCACTAGCTGGTCAGCCCAGATGGTGAAGGGCTCAGTTACTATGACCCTAAAGCATGGAGCCCCTCTGATAAGTTCCACCATGGGCATCTTTACCAGAGCAGGGGGGTGCTCCCTGTTGGAACCAAGGAGGCACCAAGTCAGAGTGAGAGAAGAGTGGATATGGGTCAGGGCACTCTCTCTTCTGTGTTTCCCAAGGGTCAGCCTGTTAGCCAGGGCTCTGTGGGCACCAGCACCCCTTCCCCCTCCACTGTACTCTGCATTGGGTTTGCCCATTTTACAGACAAAGAAACAGACCCAGCTGTAGTCACTGAGGTGCCCAAGGGCACATGCAAACCCTATAAACCACTGCCCCCAAACTGTGTTGGACAAATCCCTCTGCCTTCTAACTACTCTCTGGGCCTTCCCCGCCTCATCTCTGAGGTGGGGCCTTTGGGCACTGTAGCCTCAGTGGACCCCTGCAGCCTAAGTGTACAGTCGGGGCTCACCCCTGTTCAGGGCTGCTCCCTCGGTGGGTGCTGCTTGTGCAGACCTCCAGGGGGTGGGGACTTGCACCTTGGGCCCCTGAGAGTGTTCTCAGCACCTCTAGGAGGGCCAGGGAGGCGCCTCTGGTTCTGATGCTACCCTTGGGTGGATTTGGCCTGGGGCTGGAGGCCCTCCCCAGCCCCACTGACCGCAGGCTTGTTCCAGATGAGGATGATGTGCACAGATGCGGCCGCTGCCAGGCGGAGTTCACCACCCTGGAGGACTTTGTTCAGCACAAGCTCCAGAAAGTCTGCCAGCGGGCTTCCCAGGAAGCCCTGCCTGCCACCCCTACGGCCGCTGCGCTGCTGGACCAGGAGGTGAGCTCACCACCCATGTACACGCATGGGTGTGCTCCCCTCCTTTTTGGGTGGCCCTGGCAGCAGGAGGAGGAGGAGGAGGTGGCATGCTGGGACAGACCTTTGCATCTGGTTCCCTGTGACACCGGGGTAGGCAGAGGACAGGCATCTGATTTTGGAAAAGGAAGGGTCCGGACCCTACCACCAAGAGCCTGGTGGTGCTCTGAGGTTTCCTGGAGGGTCCAGCCACCTCTGGCTGAAGCATGGGCAGTTGGGGCCTGGCGTCCCTCCTTTCTTGTAGCCCAAAGGTCTGTCTTGGCTTAGGTATCATGGCGGCTTTTGTATATTTGGTCAGTCTGCTGTCCTGTACACATAGTTCCTGGGGATCTTACAAACGAAGGGTGGCTCAGTGCATTGCGCCACCCCATCACAGAAGTGGCCAACTGTGTTGCGCCCCACGGGGCCGTGCACACACAGTTAAGGTCCATGGTGCTCTGGCACGGTGGGCGCTGTTGTCATCCCCCTCATAGGGAGGTGGGGAAGGAGGCTCTGAGAGAAGTCAGTTGCCTCAGATCACCATGGGAGTAGCCTAGAGGACGGTAGGCTCAGAGTTGTCTCACTCTGACCCTGTGCTCTTTACCTGCCCTTTGACCCATGGCGGGGGCTGGGCTGGTAGGTGTAGGTGTTTACCTTCATCACCTCCATTCCTGCACAGCCAGCTGAGCTTCGAGCTGGAACTGTGACCACTTCCTTCTGGAGTCCTCCCCGAGGGTCCTTGGTGCTCCACGCTCCTCAGTGGCCAGAGGAGTTAGAGTGATGGGGCTGGCACCCTGGGCCAGGCTGGGAGTCGGGCTCAGAGCAGTAGTCCTCTTGCAGGAGATGAGAGCCTCCACCCCAGCCATCCTGCGTGGACATAAACCCAAGCCCTCACTCACCAAACCAAGGGAGCTCTGGAGCCCTGCAGATGAGTCCTCTGTGTCCCCTGTTCCCCATTGGTAGGTGGTCCCAGCAGCCGCAAGCCCAGAGGAGCCCATCACTTTGGCCCACATTGTTGTGGAGGCAGCTACTCTGACAGCGGACATCAGCCACACGCCTGATATTGTTGGTAAGCTGGCCCACCGGGGCTGTCTACTCATGGCTTTCAGCCCTGAAGTGTGACTGCTCTCCGGCTACTTCCCTAGACTGTTTCTGCCCTGGTCCTTTCAGAATCTTCTCCACTTTTCTGCCACCCCCCTGGTTCCTGCTTCCCCTCCACAGTTGGCTCTGGAGGTCTGGGGTGGGGTGTGCATGGGATGCACCTGCTGCTCCAGCTTGGCCCTGGCCTGCTGCCTGACCCTGGCCTTCATCTCCCCAACGCTCATCCCCTCCTGCGTGGGGTAGCAGTTCCTGCCCTGATTCTCATAAGGCTTTTATGAGCATACAACGCCAAGTCAGTCTCTTTGATGGCTTATTTTAAGTTAAACTACTTCCCAATATGCAATAGGGGAGGGGTTGCTGAGAGGTCTGGGTTGACTCACGCACTCATTAATTGGGATGGGCCAGCATACAGGGGGAGCATTCAAAGGGCAGCCCAGGGCTGGGGAAGGTGGAGGGAGCTGGGGACTGGGTATATGCGCAGCAGTGGAGGGAGGCTGGGTTGGGCCTGATGCCTGGGGAAGTTGGGAAGGAAATGGTGGTTGTCTGGTGCTAGGCAGTGACCTTGGCAGGTGCATGAATGGGTGAGCAGCTAGACAGGAATCAGGTTTGGGAAACAGGTGGAACTTGGCCTGGGGAAGCCCTTGGGGCCATCTGGGGTAGGAGGAAAGTGTGGTGGAGGAGACCTGGGGGAGGGGAATCTCAGAGCAGGCTGTTCAGTCAAGGCCCCACCTCAGGGAGGCGATGGGGCACCTGTCCTTGTCTCCCTGCTGTCTTTTCCCTTGACACTCCTGTGGACAAGGGTATGCACCTGGTGCTCCTCTAGGGTAGGAATGTTGTCATGTGGGAGGTAGGGCCATGCTCTGGCTTGGTGTCACGTAGAAAAACAAGTTACTGGACTGACAGATCTCAGACAGGAGGAGTCGGGAGGGGTGTGGTCTGGAAGAGATTAGCCAAAGAACATACATGCACACATGTGTAGCCCATGGGTACAGACAACAATGTGGTGGAGGCCAGGGGTGTGGTGGGAGCCGGGTGGAGGGGGAGAAGGGGAGAAATGGGAGACAACTGTAATAGTGTCAATGATAAAAAAAAAGAGAAAGAAAAAGAAAAACAAGTTCCTTGAGTTTGGGCAGCATCTACAGTCTCCAGATGCCTGTCCAGTCAGGCCCCTTCCCACCAGCCTGCCCATTGCCTGCAGCTTGGCAGTTCTGGGGGCTCCTCACTGGGTACACCCTTCCTCTCTTGCATGCTTGGGCTGCCCAAGACCCAAGGTTTCCCTCTTTGCAGGCATCCTGGGTGTCCCAAACATCCCCTTGGTATTAGCTGCTCAGTGGTCCAGAGCCCAGGGTCGGCCAGAGCCCTAGACCACCAGCTGCTGGCATCCCAGAGCTGGAGTTCTCTGTCCTTGCTGGGCCAGGGGGCATGATCAGCCGGGACTGTGGGGGGGTTGGAAACCCACTCCTGCCTCTTCCTGGAAAACAATCTTGCATTTTGCTTGTTCCCCTTCTCTGACCCTTTCAGTCAGTACCATGCCTGAACTCAAGTCCCTGCCCTTTCAGAAGTTTCCTTCTGGGGTAAAGGAAAAATAAAGTGTCAGACATTCCAGCCAGCACACAGGGGAGACATGCCCGTGTCCGAGTTGGGTGCTTCCCTTCTGTTTGGAGAGAATGGCTTGTCAAAACGCAGTGCCAGCCTGATTGAGAAGGCTTCAAGGAAGCAGTTTCACACCCATTTCTCACTGTCATTTTTATGAACAGACGCTGTGAAATGTTTACAGCTCAGCTTTACACATTGTCAGATTTCTTCAACACTCGCAGGAGGTGCGGACACCTCAGGCTGTCCCAGGTGTCTCGTGAGCACTCTTTCCTGTCTGGGTCCCCCGCCTGCCTGCTGCGAAACAGATGCCAGTGGGCAACGCTGGGGGCATTTTCTTAATGTGAATGGGAGCTGTGTCAGGAGGCAGTGAGTGAGCTGGGTTGGCCTGTCCACTGTCTCTGTACTGGGCATTCCATTGCCCTTAGAGGTGGCGGGGCCCCTGTGCACATCTAGCACTATGCTCCTCTGGGCTTAAGGGAGGGGGTATCTGCTCACCATGGTCTCCTCGCTGGACACATTCTGGGGGCCTGGAGCTTCCCCAAGCAGCTTCAAAGTAGCCCAGCAGTGCTCCTGGGCCGGGATCCGAAGAGGTGGTACGGTCCATGGCATCCTGAGGCTCAGGCTGACCCACTTCTCTTCAGGTGGTGGTCACATCAAAGAAGTCATTGTAGCTGCTGAGGCAGATCCGGGTGACAGCGAGATGGCAGAGGCCTCAGGCAGCCCTGACCATCAGGGGCCCAAACAGGCCGGGCAGGGTGAGCAGGCCCAGGTCAAGCTGCTGGTGAATGAGGACGGCCGCTACGTCTGCACGCTGTGTCACAAGACCTTCAAGACGGTGAGACCCAGGTCTTGGGCAGTGCCAGCTAGCGGGGGCCAGGCCTCCTGCCCAGGGAGGTGCCTGAGCCTCGCTGCCCCTTCCCCCCAGGGTAGCATCCTTAAGGCCCACATGGTCACCCACAGCAGCCGTAAGGACCATGAGTGCAAGCTGTGCGGGGCCTCTTTCCGGACCAAGGGCTCACTCATTCGGCACCACCGGCGGCACACAGGTGAGCTAGCCTGATGCGTCGGGCACCCCTGCGTCCTGGTGGGGTGGGGCTGTGGCTCCAGGCCTGCTTTCCCCACCCAAAGCTGACTCCATTCCACAGATGAGCGCCCGTATAAATGTGCCAAGTGTGGAAAGAGCTTCCGGGAGTCAGGTGCGCTGACCCGGCACCTCAAGTCTCTCACCCCATGCACGGAAAAAATTCGGTTCAACATGAGCAAGGATGTGGTTATTGGCAAAGAGGATGCTCCTGCAGGTCAGCGTGGTGAGGGCTCCGTGTCCTGGCCCTGGAGCTGCCCTTGTCTGGGGGGTTTCTTCAAGGACTTTTGTGATTCTGCCTTAAAGGGTCTGGCGCCTCCACCATGGAGACCATTACATCATCGTCGGTGATAGGTGAAACCATGGAGACGTCGCCGCCTGTGATTCATTTGGTGACAGATGCCAAGGGCACTGTTATCCATGAAGTCCATGTACAGATGCAAGAGCTTCCTCTGGGCGTGAAAGCCCTGGCCCCAGAGGTGGGGGTCTTCTGGGAGGATGGCCGTTGTCTTCTTGGTGCCAGGCTTTGCCCTGAGCACTGGCTCCCGTGGGAATAGGACTGACCTGGGCCTGCCTTCCTGGCTCTGACTGCTTGCATGGGTGATGGGAGACCGATGGCTGCCACAGGGCAGGGAGGGGCAACATGGGGCAGTCGAGGGTAGGTGGAGTGGGCTGTGGAGCTCCCAGGGGCGTTCCTGAGAATATATTGGTTGTGCACAGTGGTCCCTCAGCCCCTTGGGTCTGCCCTGTGTGGTGGGTTTGGGTGGGTGCCACGTGCCCAGCCTCCTGTCCAATTTCCCTCCCTCCGCCTCCCCTGCAGCCCCCAGCTCCCAAGGAGCTTCCCTGTTCCAGCGACAACAGTCAGGAGAACCTGCTGCACCAGGCCATGCAGAACTCTGGCATCGTTCTTGAGCGGGTCACTGGGGAGGAGGGGTCCCTGGAGCCAGTCCCTCCCACCATGTCCAGTCCCCAGCCCCTGGGAGATGGTCCCCCAGAACTGCCGCTGCTGGAGGTGGAGCAGGTGGAGACAGTAGGTACCTGCGCTGCCGTTGAGCTTGTTCCTGGGGGCCGCACCTTAGACGAAGCTGTTTTACCACACTGGCCTGGCTGCTAGCCTCCCTGCTGTCACTTTCTGCAGTGACTTGGTCCCCTGATCTGCTTACCCCTGGGCCCGTGATGGAGCCCATCAGGGTGAGGGTGCTGTGGGTCTGCCCTTGGCACTGCTGGGGCCCAGCCTGCAGCGGGCACTGAAGGTGTGCTGTGGTCCCCCAGCAGGTGGCCAGCGAGGCCTCAGCTGTACCCAGGACCCACCTGTGCCCTCAGTGCAGCGAAACCTTCCCAACAGCGGCCACCCTAGAGGCCCACAAAAGGGACCATGAAGGTGGGTGGCAGGAGGGTGGGGCACTGGACCAGAATGGTCCCTTGGGCAGTGGGTGGGCAGGCAGCAGACAGGGTGGGGTCCTCAGGGGTTGGACCCGGCCTGACATTGTGTGCGGCCCCAGGGCCGAAGCTGTTCACGTGTGTGCAGTGCGGCAAGGTCTTCCTCAAGGCCTACCTGCTCAAGAAGCACCAGGAGGTGCACGTGCATGAGCGCCGTTTCCGCTGTGGGGACTGCGGGAAGCTCTACAAGACCATTGCTCACGTTCGGGGCCACCGGCGTGTCCATTCAGATGAGCGGCCCTATCCTTGTCCCGAGTGTGGCAAGCGCTACAAGACCAAGGTGGACCTTCCAGCCCTGACCTTTGACTTTTGCTCCCACCCATGAGCTCTCCACTCCCTGGGCCAGATCCATCCCTTGTTCCTTCCCTGGCTCTCCATTGTCTCGCTTTTGCCCCCAGCCTGCTCAGTGTTGGCCTGGCCCCTCCCCACTGGCCTAGGACTCCCACCCCTTCCTTGAAACCTAGAGGTCAGTGGGGAAAGCCTCAGTCTGAGCCGTGGCCGAGGCCAGGTCAGTCCTAACAGTGGGTCTCCTCAGAATGCCCAGCAGGTGCACTTTCGGACACACCTGGAGGAGAAGCCGCATGTGTGCCCGTTTTGCAGCCGAGGCTTCCGGGAGAAGGGCTCCCTGGTGCGGCACGTTAGGCACCACACAGGCGAGAAGCCCTTCAAGTGCTACAAGTGTGGCCGTGGCTTCGCTGAGCATGGCACGCTCAACCGGCACCTGCGCACAAAAGGTTGGGGGCTGGCAGGAGCGGGTGAGGGGCAGCAGGAGGGCAGCCCTGGCCAGGCCTCCCCAGCCCTGACTGAGCTCCCCATCTCAGGTGGCTGCTTGCTGGAGGTTGAGGAGCTGCTGGTGTCCGAGGAGAGCCCCACCTCAGCCACCACTGTCCTTGGCGAGGACCCACACACTGTGTTGGTCGAGTTCTCATCCGTGGTAGCCGACACCCAGGAATACATCATTGAGGTGGGTATAGGGCTGGGCCGGGCTGGGGCCCAGGGGCAGGCAAGGTTGACCTCTGACCCCCTGTACAGGCCACCTCCGATGATGCGGAGACCAGTGAAGCCACAGAGATCATCGAGGGCACCCAGACAGAGGTGAGGGACTGGGGGAGGGGTGGCCTGGTCCCCTCACGCAGACTTGTGAGCTGAGCTGTGAGCCACCCGCAGGTGGACAGCCACATCATGAAGGTGGTGCAGCAGATCGTGCACCAAGCCAGCGCGGGGCACCAGATCATCGTGCAGAACGTGACCATGGACCAGGAGGCGGGGCTGGGTCCAGAAGTGGCTGCTGCTGACACCATTACCATCGCCACCCCCGAGAGCCTGACAGAGCAGGTGGCCATGACGCTGGCCTCAGCCATCAGCGAGGGCACTGTGCTCACTGCCCGCGCGGGGGCAGACGGTGCGGAGCAGGCTACTGTGACCATGGTTTCGTCAGAAGACATTGAGATCCTGGAGCACGCAGGCGAGCTGGTCATCGCCTCGCCAGAGGGCCAGCTCGAGGTGCAGACTGTCATTGTTTAACGTGGGCACCTGTGGGGTCCTGCTGGACTGGGGTGGGTCAGGGGCACGGACCCTGAGTGCCCTACCCACTTCTGCCTGGCCTAGTATGGAAAATATGGGGCACAGAATTCAGATATGTGGGAGTGTAAATATATATTTTTTGTTGCTTTATAATAAAACATGAAAACCCACTGTGATGTAGCAGCGATCCTCGGGCATGGGTGCCACTGCCCTGGCCGCTCCCCCCTGGCAGCACCTGCCTGCCCAGGCCACTCTGTAGACTCTCATGCCTGGCCATCCTACCCAGTGCTCCTGATGGGGCTGGTGACACCTTGGCAGCACGTGGGTGTCACTGGCATGTGGACAGGCAGCCCATGCTGCTGCCCTGCCCACTGGATCTGTGCCCCAGTTTCCTGAGGCCTGATGTGGTGCCCTGGGGCAGGGGACTGAGGCCAGGAGACCAGGTGCCTCTGATGTGTGAGAACAGCAGCAGGTGTGGGGCTAAGAATGGGGCTGGTCTTTCTTGATTGTGCTGCCTTAGTTTCCCTGAGAGGATGCAACTCCAGGAGGGAGGTTCCGGGTGACCTAGTTTCTGGGGAGTGGGGACAAGAGCAAGGCCTGGACCATGGGCGTGGCTGGCCATCTTCCCCATGCCTCACGTAGCTCTTGGAGTGGTGTCTGGGCCTGAGCCCCGGTTCTGACAGACTTGGGGGCTGGAGCAGTCTTCAGGGTGGATCACCTGTTGCCTTGCTCTCTGGGGTCTCCGTGGAAATGGGAGCCAGGAGTTCTGGCACCAACTCTGGAGGGGGCGGGACCCAATGCAGTCTGGCTCCTCCCTGGACCAGGGCCTCAAATACCTGCCTGTGTGGGGCACCAGAGCTGTTGTCAGACAGAGCCCTTGAAGTCTGTCTGGAACCACGGACACACACCCATCCTGGACCTCAGGACCGTACTTGGGCCCAGATCCTGAGCCTCTGACACAGTGCCAGCCACATCTCAGGTGAGTCTGGGAGCTGGGCTGAGCCTGGGGTTAGATTGATGGGGTCTGTCTATTTGGACTTGTTTCCTGACTGCGTAGGAGGCCATGAGCCCAGCACACAACCCCGAGGAGACCCGGAGAACGCAGGGAGAGGTTGCCTCTTGGCACCAGCGATCGCTGGGCAGCATACCCTGCCAGGCCCTGGCGTAGGGGAAGGAGAGAGGTGGCTGTGTGTGTCTGACTCCAGGTCCGTGCTCCCGTCTGTCCCTCCCAGCCTACTCGCTCCATGAAATGGACCGGCCCTGGGCCCTACTAGCCATGCTCTGGGCTCTGGGGGCCACCGCGGCAGTGGCGCTGCGCATTGGAGCCTTTAACATCCAGAGTTTCGGAGACAGCAAAGTGTCAGATTCGGCTTGTGGTGGCATCATTGCACAAGTGAGGACAGAGGCTGGGGGCACGGGACGGGGCCGGGGCCGGGCCACCACTGGGCTCCGCCTGAGAACTTGCCGCGCGTGACCCCGCCTCTCCGGTCCCCTCCCCAGATCCTGGCTGGCTATGACATCATGCTCGTGCAGGAGGTGCGAGACCCCGACCTGAGCGCAGTCTCTGCGCTCATGGAGCAGATTAACAGGTGTGGCGGGCAGGGCCCGGCATCGGGAGCTCCGGCTGGCATCCCAAGCCTCTGTGCGGTGCCTTGACCCAGGGCTTGGCCCATATCTCCGCAGTGTGTCCAGTCACGAGTACAGCTTCGTGAGCAGTGAGCCCCTGGGGCGGGACCACTACAAGGAAATGTACCTGTTCGTTTATAGGTGAGGGGCGGGGATGCGGCGTGCTGGGTAGGAGGTGGCCAGCTCAGCGCACCCACCCGCCCTCTGCCTCCAGAAAGGATGCGGTGTCGATCGTAGACACGTACCAGTACCCGGACCCGGAGGACACCTTCAGTCGCGAACCTTTCGTGGTCAAATTCTCAGCCCCTGGCTCTGGTGAGACCTGGTCCCCCGCAGACCCCGCCCCTCCTTCAGGCCCCGCCCCGCCTCTGACACCTAACCCCTCCAGCAGCTGCCAAGGAGTTGGTGCTGGTTCCACTGCACGCTGCGCCACACAGCGCAGTAGCAGAGATCGACGCTCTCTACGATGTGTACCTGGACGTGATCGACAAGTGGGGCACCGACGTAAGCCCTGCGCCCACACAGTCCTGGGCCCGGCAGATGCGCCCTGGGGGCGGCCGTAGAGGCGTGGTCTCGCTGGGCTGGCTCAGACCCGGCTACTCCGCAGGACATGCTATTTCTGGGCGACTTCAACGCTGACTGCAGCTACGTGCGGGAACAGGACTGGGCGGCCATCCGTCTGCGCAGCAGCGAGGTCTTCAAGTGGCTCATTCCGGACAGTGCTGACACCACGGTGGGCAACTCAGACTGTGCGTACGACCGCATTGTCGTCTGCGGCGCCCGCCTACGTAAGAGCCTGAAGCCCCAGTCAGCCGCTGTGCACGATTTCCAGGAGGCATTCGGCCTGGACCAGACTCAGGTCAGTGCTGAGCCGAGCCCAACAGGGGCAGGGGTCCCCAGGCCGCTCTGCACTGGCAGACGCAAAGAGCCAGCTGCGTCCTGCCCAGGGCCAGGCTCAGCTTCAGCGCACCTCCCTGCCCTAGTTTTAGAAAAGGCCCCTGGAGTCCGTTTTAGCTGAGTGGTGCGGCTGCGATGGCAGGACAGTATGTTCTTTGCCTCTCCCAAGTCTGTGCTCCTACCCCACCTGTAGGCAGCAGCAGGGGTGGGCATCTCAGGCCTCATTGGCCTGCTTCTCCAGATAGTGGTTTGTAGAAACCCAGTGAGCTCTATCCCAGATGGGGGGCAGTTATCTGAGGTGAAGCCTCAGGGAGGACAGGCTGCCCAGCAGGGCCTCTGAGACTGGGCCCTCTTTCCTTCCAGGCCCTTGCCATCAGCGACCATTTCCCTGTGGAGGTGACTCTCAAATGCCATTGACAGTTCTGAGAACCGGCCAGGGCATGCTGCCTGCAGAGTGGCCACGAGAAACAGCCCCACAAGGCCCCTTCAGGGCGGCTGGCCAGCAAGCACGCAGGGCAGGGTCAACTGGGTCTGGACAGGCGGCCGTTCATGTTACAGCGCCACTCTGAGCCCGTTCCCCGTCTGTAAAATGGCCTACCACCACCTACCTCACAGGGGGTGTGAGGAGTACCCCAAGGCACTGGGCACGGCTCTGCTCAATAAATGAGTGCTTGGCTGAGACCACAAATAGGTTGGTTTAGACTTGCCTCCATGTCCCTTCTTACATTTCTGTGGCACAAACCTGGGTCCTGTAACCCAGCTTGCACATTTCACGTCCTGCTGGGAACTACCACCTCCAGGCTGTTGTAAACACTTTCGAGAACCTGTACGGAATGAGTGGGGATCAGCACTCAACAGGAATAGTGTTGCCTTGAAAGGCCAACCTCCCTACCGCAGTCATCCTCAGGCACTGGTCTGTGTCAGGTGTTCTGCCCACAGGACCTGCACACCCACTGGTGGTGCGACCCTTCAGTGGTGCCTTCCTGGGTAGGCTCCTCCTCAGGGTCCTGGGCTGAGAAGGACTTGTCTGGCCTGTGTCCCAGGTAACCCATGACCTGAGGATCAGGAACAAGCAGAGCTAGGGTACACAACATAACTGACAGGGGCCTAATGAGGTTTCCAGTTTTTGAAACATCTCATCTTGGCAGGATATGGTAATTCCTGAATTGTATGGGAGAAGCCTTTGTATCAAAAGTGTGAACAAGTTTCTCCTGACAAATCTTCCTAAAGTAAGATCTAGGACACTCACAACATAGAATCCCTCTCAAGTAATGCCTCCGTCGTCCCTCAAGTTCCCCCAATTTCTCTGAATTATCACAACTCCCTCCATCTAAACAAACAGATGTGGCGGCCAAAGGGTTTTTTCTCCAGTGGGGGTGGGCGCGGTGGGGTCTTGTGTGGGCCAGCAGGGCCCATGACTGTCAGCAACCAGGCAGCCCGGGGCCAGGCATGGGGTGACCCAAAGACTTTACTCACAGTTCTTTGGGAAAGGAGACACTCAGCGGTAACCTTCCCAAGGTCCAGATTGGGCCCACCTGCCAATTGTAATTCCCAAATCCAGAAACTGCCTGCCAATCCCATTCTGCCCAGCTGTCAGGCAGTAAAGGCACTCACGTGTGGTGGGGTCCTTGGGACCCTGGCTACAAGAAACAGGGCCTCCTGGGAATATCAGCAAAACAAAGAGCTGAAAGGATTTTTAAATTAGGAAATAACTTGTTTAAAGTAAAACCTTTTGGGGCCAGAGGGCCTGCCCCCCTCCAGGAGCGTACAGATAGCTAAACCCTGTGTGGGCAGCCTAGCGGTTAGCCTTTCTTTTGTCTGAGCTTCCCTAAGTACGCCTGCAGGGACTTCTGGATGGAGTCTCTGGAGACAAAGCTGACGAAGTTCTGGATGTCCGAGTCACGCTGTTTCACCAAGCGGTCTGCTGTGGGCTTTCGCATCATGGTCTTGGTCAGCTGTCGAGCGTGGTCTAAAGAAAAAGGGGCCCATGTGTGAAAACCCACACTCTGAGACAGTGGCATCATCCTCAACCTTCCCAAACAGAAATGCTGGTATGAAACTTAGAAGATACAAATAAGCAAAGAGAAGAAAATGACAATCACCTAATTCTCACTGCCCACTGATGTCTTTTATATTTTTTAAAAAATATTTTTAAAATTCGCCCTGGCTGGTGTAGCTCAGTGGATTGAGCGCGGGCTGTGAACCAAAGGGTTGCCGGTTCAATTCCCAATCAGGGCACATGCCTGGGTTGGAGGCCAGGTCCCCAGTGGGGGCCAAGCAAGAGGTCACCACACATTGATGTTTCCTTCCCTCTCTTTCCCCCTCCCTTCCCCATCTCTAAAAATAAATAAAATCTTAAAAAAAAATAAAATATTTTTAAAATTTATTTTCAGAGGGGGAGAAGGAAACATCAATGTGTGGCTACCTCTCATGCGCCCCCTACTGGAGGCCGGACCTGGCCTGTAACCCAGGCAGGTGCCCTGACTGGAAACTGAACCAGCGACCCTTTGGTTCGCAGGCCAGCGCTCAATCCACTGAGCCACACCAGCCAGGGTACCTCCTGATTTCTTTTAAAGCAATACTGTAATAAATGCCTTTTTAAACTGTTATTTTCACTCAACTATATTATCGAGAATATTTTTCAAGTCACTCAATATTCCCTTATGATAAATGGCTGCACAGTATTCGGTCATCCCATGGTCCATGAGCTAAGAATGGTTTTTACATTTTTTTTTTTAAGATTTTATTTATTTATTTTTTAGAGGAGAAGGGAGGGAGAAAGAGCAATGTATGGTTGCCTCTCACATGGCCCTCACTGGGGACCTGGCCCGCAACCCAGGCATGTGCCCCGACTGGGAATTGAACCAGGACCCTCTGGTTCCCAGCCCGCGCTCAATCCACTGAGCTACACCAGCCAGGCGGTTTTTACATTTTTATATAGTTTAGTTGAACAAAAACTTGAAAAAAGAATAACATGTTGTGACATGTGATGTTTTAGCAGAACGTACTGGTTAGTTCATGTACTCTCTGTGGCTGCCTTTGTGCCATGGTTGTGGCAGAGACCGCGTAACCTGCAAAGCCAGAAATCCACCTGGCTATTTGCAGATGGCCTGCTGATCCAGGTCTCTGTATCACCACCCCTATTTCTATAAACAGACATGGAGGCTGTTCCCAATGGTTTGTGTAGTGGGTTGAACAGTGTATCCCAAAAAGATATGTGAAAGTCTTAACGCCCCCTCTAGAACCAGTGCATGTGGCCTTATTTGGAATAGGGTCTCGGCAGATATAATTAAGATGAGGTCATCTGGGACTCAGGGTGGGCCCCAAATCTAATGACAAGTGTCCTTGTAAGAGAAAGGAGGAGATTTGAGATACAGGAGACCATGTGAAATGGAATCAGAGATTGGAGTGATGAGACCACAAGCCAAAAGATGCCTGGAGCCACCGGAAAGTGGGCGAGGCAGAAATGAGCCTCCCCCAGAGTCTCTGGAGTTAGCTTGGCGCCACCTACAACCTGATTTTGGATTTCTGGTCTCCACACTGTGAGAATGCATTTCTGTTGTTTTAAGCAGTCCCCAACTCTACTTGTGGTGATTTGTTAGAGTATCCCCAGGACACTCAGTGTGCACGTTCTCAGCTTGCACAGTGCATTTTTACATGAGAACTTTCTGGTCCCACGGGAGGGGAGAGAGGAGAGGGAAGGAGGCTTTGCTCGCCCACCAGTACCCACACCGGCTGTCACTCCCTGTGCTCCTCACCTGGAATGGACAACCACTGGGCCATCACGGAGAGCGCTGTGCTCTGCACTTGGTCCTCAGGCACCACCTTGTCCACCAGGCCCACTTGAAGGGCCTCTGCCGGTGGGAAGAGACTCCCCAGCTGCAGAGCACGCTCTGCGGCACGGTGCCCAATGGTGTTCACAAAGGAATCTTTGAACCTGGAATGCAAACATCCGATCACTTGGGGCTGGGGGCTCCCAGGTGGGCTGATTCTTCCCCGGGCCAAGTGGAATATGGGTGCAGTTCCTGGCCTTACCAGAAGGGGGCCACAATGCCCAGCAGGGTCTCATTCAGCCCAATGACATATTTGGGGTTGTCAGCCAGGATCCGGTAGTCACAGGTGAGGGAGATCAGGCAGCCTCCGGCAGGGCTGGCTCCCTGCAGGGAAAGCAAGACCACTGGCCTCTGGGTGCTGCTAGTGCTGGTCCCAATAGCATTCCAGAGCCGGGGTTCCGAGGAGTGGCCCGATGGTGGGTGTGAGCTCTGAGTGACCTAGCCCCACCACCCCTCCCCTCCACCAGGCTCAGGCCCTCCTTGCACCTTACTTAGGTTGTCACTGCCATCTCTTCAGGGCACATCAGTTCTGCAGCCTTAGCTCCAGCACCTTGCCTCAGCAACCTGTCCCTGCCTTCCCCAGGTCAGGCCAAAGTGATGTTTTCAAAATGTGGACCCAATTCCCCATTCTTGCTCCCTGTACAACCTTCTCACTGGGCCAAGTCAACATGGGCCCTTGGATCCTGGGCCCTGTCCCCACCTGTGAGCGAGCTGACCTCTGAGGCCCCTACCTGTCACCGTGTCATAGTGATCTGTAATGGCATGCTTAAGGGTCTCCCCAAGGCACCCTCCCCTCTGAAGGCAGGGCCACACCTACACTCCCCTCCCTGCCCCCACAGCTTCTAAACAGTCGGCAAGGCCACTTGGGAGTGGAGACACTCACATTGATGGCAGCAATCAGCACCAGGTTGGACAGGTAGAGCCGCAACCACAGCTCCTGCACGGCCTTCCAGTACTCAGCATAGTGTGCTGGGTTCTTCCCGCACATCTCCGTCAGGTCCAGGCCAGCTGAGAGGACCCCTGGACAGTCCTGGGTGAGTGAGGGCACCAGAGCCCCATCAGAGTCCACCTTCCAGGGCAACGTGCCCTTAAGGCAGGGGGAACCCACAGGTGCTCAGGGGGCAGCAAGGCTGAGGTCATGCTCAGGGTGGCAGGATGCTGCCCCCAAGAGCACAGAGCTGGGGCTCCAGGACTTGGTGTCAACGTCCCTCAGACTGAGTTCCTTCTATGTCCTGGGATGCTCGTCCCTTTTCAAGTTCAAACAGAAATAGGCAAGCAGGATCAGGCACTCCCGTGGGCTCAGCGCTCACCTACGTGGTATCCCAGCCAGAATACTCAGGTACAGACAGGGAGATGCTTCTGTCTGATCAGGTAAGGGACCTTGCCCTGATTGGTGCAGCTCAACTAGGTGTCATCCCGCAAAGCAAAAAAGGTCATGGTTCAATCCCCAGTCAAGGTGCATAAGAGAAGCAAGCGACTGATGTTCTTCTCTTACACTGATGTTTCTCTCCCTGTCTTTCTCCCTCCTTCTACTTCTCTCTAAAAATAAATTGAATCTCAAAAAAAAAAAAAAAAAAAGAGAAGCAAAACCTCTGCTATGAGCTGCCAAGCATGAGACAGAAGCCTGGGGGATGATCCTGAAGGCACGTGTGTCCCGTGTGGATGCCCCACATCCTGAGACAGCCGCCAAGCTTGGGGTGGGGGAGCAAACACAGAAGAGGAGCGACAGGCTGGACTAAAGGGCGGCCAGCATGACAGTGCTTTCTAGCAGCAGGCGCCAAGTTCTGGGTGTTCAAAGGACTGCCGGCTAAGAACACAGACAGGGAGGGACGGCTCAGCAGCCTCACCTGAAAACACTCACCCCTGGGGTTCCCATGTGGTCACAGCACCTTGAGCAAAGGTGCTCCCCTGGGGCTGGGGGCTGGGGCACCTGAAGCTGGCGTGATCACCCTCTCGCTAGCTAGAACTGACAATGGCTGCCACACTGCTTGTGAGAAGGACAACCACCCACCATCTGTGAGGAGCAGGCAGATAAATAAAGTATGGGACTGTCACACTCCCTGTCCCCTACATCTTTATATTAAGCTATGAAAGCAGTTGCAGTGCAGGGTGTCGCACACGCGTGTGCAGTTCTTGGAGGCTGACCTCTTGTTTCCATGGAATGTGTTCCACTCTTGCAACTTAAAAAGACTCAAGAGAGAAAGACGTGCAATTGTCACACCAAGTCCACCATTCCTCATGCGCCAGACAGAGGGACCTGGCAATCAGCCCGACTGTGGCGGAGGATGGCAGTAGGGACAGAGTTGCTCTTGCTTTAGGGACAGGGCAGGACTTGACATTTAGCTTTTCTGCCTTTTCCGACCATAATCCCCTGGCCCTCCCCCCTGCAAAACCCAACACGTTATCAGCACAGATGTCAGGCAGGATTGCGGCACTTGCCCACAGTCCTGCTTCAGGAAATCAAAGGCAGTGGCACATTCGGGATGAGAGAGAAGAAACGACTTGGTCCTAACGAGGACGATCTCTGTGAGACAAACCAGAAGGGGTGTGGAGTGACCTGTTTCTGTGATTTAGCAACATGATTTTAGTGGGCTAAACTGTGTCCCTGAAAAACACAAGGTCACGTCCTCACTCTCCGGACCTGTAAATGTGACCTTATTCAGAATAGGGTCTTCGCAGATGTGATCAAGATGGGACTGGTGTCAATCTAAGGAGAAGGAAGTTTGGACAGAGACACAGGGCAGATGTTTGTGAAGATGAAGGAGACCGGAGTGCTGGAGACAAGTCTGGAGCACCAGGAGCCCCCCGGAGCTGGAGGAGGCCAGGGAGGATTCTCCCCTAGGGTCGGCAGCAGGAGCCAGCCCTGTGGACACCTTGGTTTTGACCTTGTGGCCTCCGGAACGACAAGAGTATGTTTCTGTTGTTTCATACCACCCCATCTGTGTGCTCTGTGAGGGTGGGCACACGATGCTAATGGCGTCCTTCCACACTCACCTGCCGAGGACCCGCGGAACAGGCCTTGTGCTACACACACAGGAGGCACTCGGCACAGAACACAACACTGATACGCCTGGGGGGGGACCACACAGTAGTGGGGAGAATATGGGCTTTGGAGGGGCACTTGCTGGCTCCCTTCCTCCCGGGCTGTGTGACTTCCAGGCCTGGAGGCAGCAGGGACCTGCACCGTGCAGTACCCATTGCCCACAAGCACCTAGGCCACAAGGCAATTTTAGCACCTCTGGGAAGTGTTGCTATGATTGTCAAAAAGTCCCCTGGGGTTCTGTCCCCAGGCCCTCAACAATCTACACCCACGAGCATCAGTCCACCCTTGGAGACACAAGGAATAATCTCTCCCCCACGGGACCCGCCAGGGATATGCATCACGCCTGTGCCTGGGAGTCCCCTGCTGCGCTGTGTCTGGCACAGTGTTGTGCTCCCCCGGTCAGAAGTGGCCAGGCTACTCAGAGCTTTGATAACACCAGGCCACCCGAGACAGCCTGAGGGAGGAGAAAGCAGATGCATGCCCACAGTGGGTGCTCTAAGCCTTGGCTGAAAGAGGCTGGTGGCCTGCTTCCTGCACCTCCACGGACGGCAGGGTAAGACATCCCCATCGGTCTCTGCACATGGTGGCATTTAGCTTTGGGGGACACTCATACTGTCTGTGGCTCCTAAATTGAAAGGTGACTCTACTGCTCTTCCTAATGCAACAAAAGGCCTGTTATGTCGAGTCCACACTTCATCTCCCCAGCTTGGTCTTATCTGTGTGCCCTCTCTTGGCACCTGTGGTGCCTGGCAGAGCAGGTGGGCCTGATGCCCACTGAAGGGGGCGAGACCACATGAGGCCCCCCATCCTGAGGGTCTGGGTTTTAAAACCAGCCCAGGCTCTGAGGACCACCCAAGGAAGGCACCCCAGGAATCCACTGCCTAATTTGTACTGAGTCTGTCCTTCATGAATCAAGGCTGTCCCTGCAAAAACGTCACCTGCCCAGGACCCCGATCCCTAAGTCTCTCGTGGGCACCTGCATCCAGGGCTGCCTAGTTATTCCATACCATGCGACATGCACATGGTCTCTGAGTGCGGGCTTTGATTTGGTCACAGGTTCATACTCTGATCAGGGAACTCAGGGTCTTGGGGAGCTAACGAGCGCTCACTGAAGTTATGACGATGCCTCGGAAGGTCTTGTCATTCTCCAGCTTCTCCAGGCTGATGACGAGCTCCGTCAGCAACTCTAGGCTAAGGCTGTTCACTGGGGGGTTCTTCAACTTCATCACTGCTATCCCTGGTGGGGAAATGAAGAGAAAGCTCGTGCCCGGGATGGGAAAAGTGTCCCCAGGCACTCTGTACCCTCAACTTGGCCATGGGAAGTTACATGGTTTTTTCAACTGAGGCGAGATTCACATAACATAAATTAACCATTTAAAAGCGAACAACTCAGGCACTGGCCGTGTGGCCCAGTTGGTCGGCGTGTTGTCCTGTACACCAAAAGGTTGTGGTTCGATTCCCAGTCAAGGCACATACCTAGGATGTGGGTTTGATCTCTGGTCAGGGCATGTACGAGAGGCAATGTTTCTCTCACAAAGATGCTTCTCTCTTTCCCTTCCTCTCTTTCTGGAATCAATGAATATATCCTCAGGTAGGAATTAAAAAAAAGTTCACCCATGTTGTAACATATATCAATGCCTCATTACCTTCTGGTTTTTTAAATTTTATTTATTTACTTTTAGAGAGAGAGGAAGGAAGGGAGAGGGGGGAGGAGAGACATTGACTGGCTGCCTCTTGCATACGCCGCAACCAGAGACCAAACTCACAACCTACGCATGTGCCCCAACCAGGAATCGAACCAGCGAGCTTTTGCTTTGCGGGACAATGCTCTACCAAGCCACACTGGTCAGGGCTGCCTCACTGCTTTTTAAGGTCGAATAATGTCCTGCTGTACACTGCATTTTGTCCGTGTGTTCATGTGCTGGTGAACGCTTGAGTTGGTTCCACCTCTTGGCTACTGTGAATGATGCTGTGCACATTCATGTACAAATTTTTGTTGATCTTTTGCTCTCAGACACAAGTCCACCATCTGCATGGGAGTAAGAAATGGTCTTAGTTTCTTGAGGAGTAAGCAAGCCAACTCTGAGATTCCTGCAAGGAGGGATCGAGTGAGGTGCTCTAGTTCATGGCTGTTTAAGGATTGAGGGGGTCCTGGCCAGTGTGGCTCAGTTGTTGGAATGTCATCCCATAGCCGAAAGGTTTTGGGTTTGACTCCCAGTCAGGGCACATACTTACGTTGTGCGTTCGGTCCCTGGTGGGGGCATGTTTGGGAGGCAACAGATCAACGTTTCTCTCTCTCCCTTCCTTTCTATAAAAAGCAATGAAAATTTCCCCAGGTGAGGATGAAAAAAAGAAAGATTGAGGCGAAAAATATTGGGAGAGGAGTATCAGATGTTTCCATTCATTCGTCATGCCAGCAGCAGGGAAAGCAGGAGGGACAGGGCCTGCCCCTGTGGACAGTGAAGCTGCTGGCCTGGGCCGTCTGGGGCCATCTGTTCTCACTGCTTTGTCAAGGGCAGACCCCAAGGACTCCAGATAAGCCGCCATGCATTTAGGGTGCATTTCCCTGGTCAGGACCTTGGAAATCTCTGGACTGTCAACACAAACCATTTTCTAGGAAAGAATTATGGCCAAGATGGAGGCGTAGGTAGACACACTTTGCCACCTTGTGCAACCACAACAAGAATTACAACTAAATCTCAAAACAAATAACACCCAGAACTGTCAGAAAGTCGAACTGTATGGAAGTCTGTCAACCAAGGATTTAAAGAAGCCACATTCATCCACACGAGAAGGAGAGGAAGAGACGTGGAGAGGCGGCAGCAGCAATGGCAAAACGGGCACAGGTGGTCCCACATTCACGTGTGGTAGATAAAAATCAGGAGGGATTCCACAGGAGCCAGAGATCCCAGCCCCAGGCCAGACTGCGCATCCCAGGGTTCCAGTGCCTGGAAGATAAATCACCAGAACTTCTGGCTGTAAAAACCAGTGGGGGTTGGGGTGGTGGAAAAAAACTGCTGGATTTTCAGGAAACTCCACTTAAAGGGCCTGCATGGCCTCAAAACATATGCAAATCCATACACTCTGGGATTTAACACCAGGGCAGCAGATGGAAGGGCATCAGTTGCATACTGGGAGTGGTGAAGTGACTGGAAATGGGGCAAGTGCAGGGCAAAGCCCCAGAAGCCAAGCAGCAGCACTGTCCCCTCTCTGAGCCCTCCCCGCACACAGAGCCACAAAGCAGTGAGGCGGGTTGCCCCACCCTGGCGAGTACCTACGGCTCCCCTCACACAATTTACAGGTGCCTTTTACAGGCAGTCTAAGTAGCTCTACCTAATGCACAGAAACAAACACAGGGACGCTGCCAAATCAAGGAGACAAAGAAATATGGCCCAAATGAAAGAACAGAACAAAATCCTAGAAAAAGAATTGAATGGAAGGGAGATAGTCAGCCTATCAGATGCTGAGTTCAAAACACTGCTGATTAGAGTGCGCAAAGAACTCACTGAGTACAGCAACAATGTAAAGGAAGAAATGAAGGTTAGTTACACTAAGTGAAATAAAGAAAAATCTACAGGGAACCAACAGTGAAGGGAAGGAAGCTAGGATTTAAATTAATGATTTGGAACATAAGGAAGAAATAAACATTCAACCAGAACAGAAAGAAACAAAGATTAAAAAAAAAAAAATGGGGATAGTATAAGAAGACTCTGGGACATCTCCAAACACACCAATATCCAAATCATAGGGGTGTCAGAAGGAGAAGAGAAAGAGCAAGGAATTGGAAATCTATTTGAAAAAATAATGAAAGGAAACTTCCCTAATTTGGTGAAGGAAACAGACACACAAGCCCAGAAAGCAGAGAGTCCCAAACAAGATGGACCCAAAGAGGACCACACCAAGACACATCATAATTAAAATGCCAAAGGTTCAAGATAAAGAGAGAATCTTAAAAGCAGCAAGAGAAAAGCAAGAGAGTTAACACCTACAAAGGAGTGCCCATAAGACTATCAGCTGATTTCTCAAAAGAAACTTTACAGGCAAAAAGGGCCTGGCAAGAAGTATTCGCAGTGATGGAAAGCAAGGACCTACAACCTAGATTACTCTATCCAGCAAAGCTATCACTTAGAATGGAAGAGCAGATAAAGGGTTTCCCAGATGACATAAAGAAAAGGAGTTCATCATCATCAAGCCATTATTACAGGAAATATTAATGGAACTTATTTAAGAAAAAGAAGATAATCAAAACTATGAACATTAAAAAGGCAATAAATTCACAACTATCCACAACTGAATAAAACAACAACAATAAAACCCAACAAACTAAGCAAACAGAACAGGAACAGAACCATTGGTTATCAGCTGGGAGAAGGAAGGGGAGAATGTGGGAAAAGGTACAGGGATTAAGAAACATAACTGGTAGGTACAAAACAGACAGGCGGATGTTAAGAACAGTATAGAAAATGGAGAAGCCAAAGAACTTATATACATGATGGATGGGCATGACCTAAGGGGCATTGCTGAAGGGAAGGGAGGTACCAGGTGGAGGGGAGAAAAGGGGGAAAAATTGGGACAACTGTAATAACATAATCAATAAAATATACTAAAAAACAAAACAAAACAAAAAACATTCTCTAGGAAAACTAAGTCCTGCAGGCAACAGGCTATTTTGAAGCCTTTCATTTAGGAGGAGGAAGTAATTATTACCTGGCTACAGGTACGTACATGTACACATAAGAAGCAATCAAAACTTCCAGAAGTTTGGGTAGAGACTTTGGGTTAAGATGAAGGCATAAGTGAACACGGCTTGCCTCCTTGCACAACACATCAAAATTCCAACTAAACTATTGAACAACCATCATTCAGAACCATCAGAAATCGAGCTGAATGGGAGTTTTAGAACTACAGAATTAAAGAAGAAACCAAATTGAGACTGGTAGGAGGGGCTGGTCCTCCACCCAAGTGTGGCAGATAAAAATAAAGAAGGATATCTCAGGAGCAGGGGGTCCCAGCCCCAAACTAGGCTCCCTAGCCCAGGGTTCCAGGGCCAGGAAGATAAGTCCCCACAATTTCTGGCTGTAAAAGCCAGTTGGGATTGAGGCTGCGGAAGACAGGTATTGCTGGAGTCTCATGCCTGCTCTCAAAGGACTAATGCACAGACTTACTTGAACTCACTCCCTTTGAGCTCCACCATGAAGGCAGCAATTGAAAGGCATCAGACACATAAGGGGATGAACTGAATTGTCCAGCATCAGGGCAAATGCTGGGGGGCAGCATTCTCCCAGACAAATGTGGTGACAGAGGCCATTTTTCCTTTTCTGAGCCCTCTCTCAGTAGGGCCAAAGAGTTCAAAAGCAGGGTCAACATCTGAGACTCTATTAGCCTGACTTACACTGTTTGCCCCACCCACTTGATTCCCTGAAGCCCCGCCCCACCCAACAATCAAGCCCACCCAAGCTGTTTCCAGAAGCTTTTCTTGGCCTATGCATCAGATTTTCTTAAATTCTCTCAAACAAGTAGCACCTGTCTTGACCAAGCCCTGTACCTTCTGCTAAGTGGCCCCAGGCCCGGCACTAGCAGCAGCTTTTCCCGGTTCACAGCTCAGTCTCACCCAGGCACCTCCAAGCACTGCACAAGGAGCAGCCATCCGCAGATCTCTCTGTAGCTCATGCAGTGCAGTCCTGGACAGAACATAGTCGGTGGCTGACCTTGGATGTGCCAACATCAATCAAGGCTCAACTACAACAGGAGGGAGTACACAGCCCACATGGGGGGCACGCCTTGAGCTTGGGTGATAGGGGAGGCTGTGTCACTGGACCCTACAGGACACCTGCAACATTAGGCCACTCTACCAAGTCTGGGAGACAAGCAGCTCTACCTAATACACAGAAACAAACACAGGGCCCTGGCTGGTGTGGCTCAGTGGATTGAGCGAGGGCCTGTGAACCAAAGGGTCACCAGTTTGATTCTTTGATTCCCAGTCAGGGCACATGCCTGGGTTGCAGGTCAGTTTCCCAGTAGGGGGCAACTGATCCAGGTATCTCTCGTGTATTGATGTTTCTCTCCCTCTTTCTCTCCCTCCCTTCCCCTCTCTGTAAAAATAAATAAATAAAGTCTTTAAAAAAATAAAATAAAGTATATTTTAAAAAAAAAACCACTTCCAGAAGTTTGGAAGCAAGTTTATGAAGGTGACCCTGGATTTTGTGGAGCCTGGAGCAGCAGAATTGAGGACACTGGGGGAAAGGTTAAGAGGCTGAAGGCAACCATGAGTCAACAAGGCGGAATTTGCATGAACTGAAGTAATCAGTTAGCAGAGCTAAGTAACAACCCTGGCACAGGATGAGCACTAAAATAAATGTTAGCTGAACGGAATCTAAAATGAGCTTCAGTAACAGCATTTACATAAAAAACATTTTTTTAAAAGATTTTATTTATTTCTAGACAGAAGGGAACAGAGGGAGAGAGAGAAACATCAATGTGTAGTTGCTTCTCACACTTCCCCCACTGGGGACCTGGCCCACAACCCAGGCATGTGCCCTGACTGGGAATCAAACCAGCAAGCCTTTGGTTTGCAGGCCAGCACTCAATCTACCTAACCATACCAGGCAGGGCTGTTGGCTGGAATTGGCAACCTTGGTATATTGGGATGATGCTCTTGAGATACTTGGCCAGGGCCAAAACCATGTTTTAAGTGTAAGACCCGGCGGTGTTAAGTATATATTCACAATGTTGTGCAGTCATTACCGCCATCCATTCCAATACTTTTTTTTTTTTTTAAGATTTTATTTATTTATTTTTAGAGAGAGGAGAAGGGAGGGAGAAAGAGAAGGAGAAACAGCAATGTGTGGTTGCCTCTCACATGGCCCTCACTGGGAACCTGGCCTGCAACCCAGGCATGTGCCCCGACTGGGAATCAAACCGGGACCCTTTGGTTCCCAGACCACACTCAGTCCACTGAGCTACACCAACCAGGGCCCATTCCAATACTTTTAAATGTGTTTTTGCACATATATTTTCAAATTTGCCACAGAAATGATCATTTTAGAAACTCAGGTTTATGTTGCACTTGGGAGTTCGGCCTAGCTTGACACCAACCTGGCTCAGGCAGCCCCAACCCAGAATGGGGCTAAACAAGAAAACTGAACCAAGGAACGTGGTGCCCTGACACTGTGCCAGGCATGGGCAACAGTGTGGGACCTGTGTGTTTGGGGGTGGAGGAGGATGGCTTTCCCAGTGCACATCAGGGCACCATCCTAAAAGGCTAAGGCTTTACGGCTGGGAGGTCATGGTGACAGTAAGGCCTAAAGTCTAAAACTTTGCCCATTTCTGACCCCATGCTTTCTCAGCACCCAGCTCTGGAGTTCTTTCCGGTAAAGAAAGCACAAATTTCTCTTTCAAAAGTACCCTTCCGCCCGGCTGGTGTAGCTCAGTGGATTGAGCGCGGGCTGGGAACCAGAGGGTCCTGGTTCGATTCCCAGTCGGGGCACACGCCTGGGTTGCAGGCCAGGTCCCCAATGAGGGCCATGTGAGAGGCAACCATACATTGCTCTTTCTCCCCTCCCTTCTCCTCTCTCTGAAAATAAATAAATAAAATCTTAAAAAAAAAGTGCCCTTCCTACATTTTCTATCCTCTTTGGAAAGTTTTAAGAGGTGTTCTGATGGGTGGTCGTGATGGTTCTAGGAGTGATTCCACTTGTGGCTCCTGGTTTTAATTAGTAAAATATCTGCTTGGTTCAGTGCCACGTTGTAGTATTAAGAAAAATTAAAATATTTTATTTTAATAATACTTAAAATTATTTTCAATTGCCAACTTAATAACTTCACAGCCCCCAAACTTTTTAAAAAATATTAGGTAATCTCTTTTTTTTTTTTAGCAGTTTATTTATTTTTAGAGAGAGGAGAAGGGAAGATGAGAGATGGAGAGAAATATCAATGTGTGGTTGCCCCTCGCACGCCCCCTGCTGGGGACCTGCCTGCAACCCAGGCATGTGCCCTGACTAGGAATCAAACTGCAATCCTTTGACTCGCAGGCCGGCGCTCAATCCACTGAGCTACACTAGCGAGGCCTAAAACGAACATTTTTATCTTCATAATGAACTGGTGGGAAAACCCATTTAAAGTCGGATGGCCCTTAAGTTCTGAACTCAACAGAAACTGACTTTAAAGATTTTATTTTTTAGAGACATGGGAAGGGAAGGAGAAAGAGAGGGAGAGAAACATCAATCAGTTGACTCTCCCACGCGCCTAGCCGGGGTCCTACCCCGCAACCTCAGCTTGTGACCTGACCGGGAATAGTACCTGAGACTTTTCGCTTTGCAAGTCCCACGCCCAACCACCTGAGCCACACCGGTCAAAGCAACAGAAACTGACTTTAAAACTGGGCTTTTTCTCGTGGCCTTTAGAAATGCAATAGCTTTCACATGAGTCTGGATTCCAGGTCTAGGGAAGAATAAATAACACAACGTACTGCACTATAGAGCACGCTCTGTTGCCAGTACTGCGAGGCATTATTTAATTCCGCCTTTCTCAGCCCAAGGCGGTGGGCAAAGGAAGGGAACCGGTTCAGGAGGTTTGGTAACTCTGCCTGGCCAGGTGTCGGCACCTTCGCTGAACCTCTGAATCCGTGGCGGATTCACGCAGGGGGCGAGGCCCGGCGTTCGGGAGGCCGGTGCTCTAGAGCTCGAGGGCTAAGGGTATGCTTACCCGCGGCCGGGTCGGGCTCCACCAGCACCCGCTGACTTCCGAAGCCTCGTGAGCCTACGCCACCTCTGGCCGCCGACTCCGTCCGCCCAAGGGCCGCGCCCGGGAGCCAGGCCCCTGAGAAACGGCAGTGCGGGGTCCATTAGTTTGCTACCCCTGCCTGCCCCCAGAGTGCCCCGACCCAGTCCGCCCGCCTGAGGTCACGCACAAGGGCGGAACAGAGCACGCGACCCGAGCCGCACTCCAGCCACCAACGCCATCTTGACCGACCGATTCGGGTTGTGGCCCCGGGGTGTGGCCTCCCTGCCGGGGCGGGGGCGGAGACTGGCCACGCCCCCTGCCTTAGTGTTACCTCCGCTTGCTCACCAAGGTCCGCCCCGCCTCACAGGGGGTCAACTGGGGTGCAAACTCTCAGGCTACTCCTCCTGAAGGCGGGAGTAGCCCTGTCTCGCTTAGTTTACCGGGTGCAATGGGCCACTCTGAGCAGGACACTGGGGCTGCGGGGTAGAGTTGCAGGGCCTGGCAGTGGGCGGCCTTTCACCCACAGCTGTGCCCATAGGTTGGCAAGCTTCCCATGCTTTTCCAACCAGGCGAAGATCAAATTACCCAGGCAGGAGTGTTGAAACTGGGAGTGATCGCACACACCATAAGTCATGGAGCAGAGTCCTGGAGAGATTTGAATTTAATGGGTAATACGTGACTGGAAACCGTGGCAAGCTCACACCAGGGCTATTTCCCAAATTCTGCCATCCCCGATAAAAAGGATGCTATAGAGGAAACGCAGAGGAGGGCTAGGTGCTGCCTCAAGTGTGAGCTCTTCCTCCTGCCTGTGCTGGCAAAAGAAATTGAGGCTGGTAGTTGAACCACAGGCATGGGGCTTAGCATAGCCAGGTGACTAAGAACAGAACATCAGCCTTCCCGGAAAGCGCAGGTTAGCACACTTGCTGCAGAAGCAAAAGGCAGTCACCACAGGCATGACCACAGTTGCTACCTCCTCAAGGGAAGGGAGAAACAATGAAAAGATACCCAAGAAACAAAGGTGTTCACTCACCCAGGCAGGAGGAATGAGGTGGAGGCATAGGCAGTAAAAGCCCTTGTACTGCCTGAAAGCACCAGGTCTTTTTGTTTTAAAGATTTTATTTTTAGAGGGGAAGGGAGAAAGGGAAACATCAATGTGTGGTTGCCTCTTGCACACCCCCTACTGGGCACCTGGCCTAAAATCCAGGCATGTGCCCTGACTGGGAATTGAACCAGCAGCCCTTTGGTTTGCAGGCTGGCACTCAATCCACTGAGCCACACCAGCCAGGGTGCACCTAGTCTTTGTTGTTTTGAACACTGGGCACAGTAAGCACCAAGCACAATGTTAGATGATTTAAACTTTTGTTAACACCTTAAGTGTTTCCAAGTTTTCTTCATGGCACAAACCAATTTTTAAGGAGGAAAAATAAAGGTGATAAAACATCTTTCTTCTATTTGACTACATGCAGGAGCAACCCAACACTTGGGTATACTGACCCGTGGTCTCTTGGTTGATTTTGGAGGTGTGACTTTGAAAATGAAACCCAAACTCAGCTGTTAGGCAGCCATATGTTAGTTCCCACAAGAGAGCTATCTTTCAGGCTAAGGGACCAGAAGGAGGCAGTGAACCCAACACTCAAGCTGCATTCTAATCCTAGCTTTATTCAACACAATCCTTTTACTCTACACAATAAAACGCTACAAAGTTACAAAAAAAAACTCAGAACAGAAAATTTATAGTACTGACTGTACAATAAAAGCCAAAAAAGCAATGTACATGTTCCCAAGGTAACCCCAAAGACCACCATGAAGAGGGTAGAGGTGGGGTCCGATGACCCTGCAGAGTCAGCTCTCAACTTGTTCACCAATTTCAGAGAAAGGAGAGGCGGGGGTGTGAGTGTAGGAGTACATGTGAAAACAACCATTTACAGCAACTAATGGGATTTTTGACCCTAGAGGTCAGGACTCGAGCAGGGCCAGGTTAATAGCAACGGCAGCTGCACAAAAGCATGCCCTTTCCTGAAGGATCCTCAGGCTACCAGACTGACCCTAGGCCATCAGTGGAATGGAAAATGTGCTCCCAGGCTGGGGTGACACTGCCAGCTGGAACCCTGCTTGTTCCTGTTGGCTTGGTCACTGAACTGACTCTCAGGGACTGGAAACATGGGAACTTTCTAGCCAGGAAACTGGAGGGCATCTTCATAGGCACAACCCCAACCCAACAACAGTTCTGCAGCTGAACTTGGCCTTCAGAGGAAAACGTCTCAATGCTGCCTTTGAAGCCTGCCCCTGAGTGAGGATTTGTTTCCTACTGACTCTCCTTCGGCTAGAAAAGTGACAGAACTGAGTTGGATGGGATATAAGTTATGGGGCAGAGCTTCCGTGGCTTGCTTATCGGGAGGAATTGGAGCTGGAGCGGCTCCGGTGGCGGCGGCGGCCGGGGGAGCGGGATCGCCGACGCACAGGGGACCTGCGCCGTGGAGAGCGTGACCTGTGGGAAGAGGAAAAAACACATCAGACACTGAAGCACGTGCTGTGGAAACAGCTCTACATCATGGATTGCAGGGTTAAGGCTGGCTTCCTCCCGGAACAATTCTGTAGTTTCCTGGTTCAGCACTCTGTCAGGGTAGCTCCCTTTGGATGCACTGACACCGAGCCCTTGGAAAAGAAACATGTTCTGGAGTTCTGGTACAACCAGCAGGGCCACACCTGCTGGCCCCTCACTCCAGCAGTTGCCCTTCTCTTCCTTTCCCCATCTGTAATGAACATGAGCTCTGAAGGCCTCCCCATGCTGACGCTGCCATCATGGTGTGTGTGCGCACATGAGCATGTGGGGATGAATTAAGATCCCAAAGCCATCATGTCGCATTGTGTTGTAAATAAAACAAACCCAAACTGGCCCCAACCAGCAAGTCTCCTGTGAGACTCCAAACTGACTCACCTTCTCCTCATCCGTGGGGGAGACCGGCGCCACATGGGAGGTGGTGGCAGCATTCTCCTGGGAGGGCTGAATCGCCTGGGGGGTGGCCTAGGCCAGGGGGCCAGCACAGCGGTGGCAGTGATTTCCTGGCCATCAATTTGTCCTGTTGAAAAAAGATCAAGTCGCCTCAACCTTAATGCACTGGGATTGCCTCTCAGAGAAAATGCCATCCAAGCCAACACCCAAAGAACATGTTGGTATCTGCTGAAGTGAGGGGAAGATCTGTGCCCTGGCCCCGAGCTGAACCGTGCCACTAACACTTGAGCTTCCTTCTCAAGAACAACGGAAAGGGGACAGGCGAGAGCAGGGAGACCCACCAGGGGGTTTCACAAGAACTGAGATAGGGTAAAACCCATCTCAAGGGATGGGATATCACATCATCAGAACTAGGTGAGAGATCGGATGGGGAACTGGGGAAGGGAAGATGATGAGCATCAATCAGGTTTGGGATAAACTATGATCTCCTGAGATGAGGAGTTCAGGAAGAAGAACACCTCAAGGGCAGGCGGACAAAACGAAATGAGGTTCAGATGTCAAGTTTGTCTTCTAAGTTTGGAAAAGTGTCCCAGAGAGGCAGCTCAGGAAGAAGGCCAGAGAAGCCTGCTGGGCTTCAGTGAGACACGACCCAAGAAAACTGAGAGACAGAAGCAGGAACCCCAGGGAAGCATACATCCCAACTTTAGCATAGGGACTGCTCTGGGGACCAAGCACAGCCCTCTGTGTCCCCAAAGGGTAGAGGTCTCTTTGATCTTCTCAGCTCCTATGTTCAAGGAAATTGCAAAGGTAGTGCAGGGATAACTGAGGCGTGAGGGCAGGTGTTCAGAAGAGACGCAAAAGGCCTAAATATCTGCAGCCTAAGCTGGCCCTGGATCACTGCCAAAGCCTACCCCAGTTAGGGAACTCCTGGCACCGGTTATAAAACAACAGAGATGAAGCCACCTTCTGGCCAGCTGCCAGTAAAGGTCAGGCCTTTTCACTTTCCCTCTGGAGACAATGTGGAGCTGCTCCATTTGATGGTACATAGCACATTATGGGGACACACACAAGCCCACCAGAATCTCAAGAAAACGTGGAATGTTTATAATTGGGCACACCTGGAATGTGTCCAGGTCTTCTCAATTTTTAGCGAGTGCTTAGACTCTGTGAAATATGATTGACAATCTCTACTCCTAATACAAACATGTGACTCACAAAGCCAAAGCTGATGTGTTTCACAGTGATGAACTGGAGTTTATCCTAAACTTCCTAAAACAGTTCAGATGGATATTAACAGATTGAAACAGAGTTAGCTAAATATTAAGGACAATTTTCTAGTATCTAAACTCTACCAAGGCTCAAGGGCAACTATCTACTGTCAGGCTATTTATCAAGTGTATAATGAGGCCTTTGAAGATCCCGAGGTTCTGGGGCGCTCAAATGCTCCTCCCCACTCAGCCTGGCAGTCCACACAGTGCTGTGGGCTCTTGGCCCCGGGTGCCTGGATTACAGCAGCAGTGAGCTGGGGAAAAACAACTTGCATGTTCCTTCAAATGCTGACTTAAAGACAAAACGAATACTGGCCACCTGGCCCTGGCCGGGTTCACTGGGTTAGAGTGCTCTCCTGATTTGCCGGGGTTGTGGGGTTGACCCCCACAACCAATGAATGCATAAATAGAATAAATTGCTTTCCTCTCAAATCAATAAAAACAAACAAACAATGAATGCATGTTTCTCGCTCTAAAATAATCAATAAAAATTAAAAGAATAACTACATAAAATACTGCTTACAATATGAGAAAAAACCAGAAACACCACTTGAAACTGTTCACAAACATTCAAACCATTCTGCCCAATACTAAACAGCTACAAATTTCACCATAAACAGCTTTTAGGAAATGGGTAAAATTTGTGAATTCAGCAAAATTATCCTAAAAATGCTAAAATGTCAGCAAAACCAGAAAATGACTCTCAGAGAGGATTAAAGGAAACATGCCCATATAAAAGCCAAATGGCTCCATTATATTCATAATATCCTTTGTTAAAAAAATTCAATCCTTAAACTTTTAACAGACTGAAAATTCTTTTTGGGGGAAAAAGATTTCATTTATTTACTTTTAGAGAGAGGGGAAGGAAAGGAGAAAAAGAGGGAGAGAAACATCGATGTGTAGTTGCCTCCTGCGTGCCCCCAACCAGGGACCCGGCCCGCAACCCAGGCCGGTGCCCCCGACCAGGAATCAAACTGGCGACCAATTGGCTTGCAGGCCTGCGCTCAATCCACTGAGCCACACCAGCCAAGGCTAAAAATTCTTAAAATGCTAATATATTCATATCTGCTGAATTTTTTAAAAAGAATAATGTTCTATAAAACATTTTTTTGGTAAACACACACCCACTGAATAATTACAATCTTGAATGAGACTCAAGGAGACTCCGATCTGTAGCCAGGTTGGAAATCCATTCTAAAGGTCCCTACATGCCTGGCTGGTGGGACTCAGGGGACTGAGTTCTGGTGTGAGAAGCGAGAGATCACTAGTTCAATTACTAGTCAGGGCACAAGCCTCGGCAGGGGCCAGGTCCCCAGTAGGGGGCGCGTGAGAGGCAACCACACATTGATGTTTCTCTTTCTCCTCTAAAAATAAAAACAAAATCTTAAAAAAAAAAAAAAAAAAAGGGTCCCGCCATGTGGTTGGTAGCTGGTCTTGGATAGGGGACAAAGGGAGCACAGAAGAGAGCTGACAGGGCCACCCACCTCCATCCATGTGCTTCAGCGCCTTCTCGGCTTCATCTGGATTCTCAAACTCCACATATGCATAGCCTTTAGATAGATGGGGGTGCATCCTTTCTACAGGCATGTCAATCATTTTAATTTTCCCATAGGTGGAGAATATCTCCATGATGTGATCCTAAAGGGAAAGAAGGGTCACTCTAATGCTTAAGCACCAGTCACTTGTGTAAGAGTCAAAAAGAATTTACCACATAACTACAACTCTGGCATTTGGGGGTAAATCTCCTAGACACACATGTGTACTCCATTCAAAGGAATTAATCAGTGCACTACTCGAATCATGTATCATCACATAAGTCCTTCAAAAAGCTACATCCAAAGACACCACCCCTGGTGCACTGGAGATCTGGGGTTCCCCACCTTGGTCACATTCCTGGTGAGTCTCCCAATGTGTACTTTGGTGGGTTTAGGGGAAGGGCTCCGCCTTTTCCTTTCCTTTTCATCTCTTTTGGGTGGTTTGGATCTGATAAAAGAACAAAAACAAAAACATACACACCAAAAACAATTAATTTCTGTCAAATTAGTTTTTTTTAGTGGGGTTAGGATATTAACTGCTAGTACGAGTTTTCTATAAGCAAGCCTTTCCTACAGGTTCATGTATATCAGCCCTGACTCAGAATACTATCAGGACTGAAAGATTCCTTTTTTGGTCTACTTTTATAACAATGGCAGCAGCTTAATAGACGCCAGTTTGTAAACTGAAGTTCACAGATAATTCACAAGTTTTGGTGAGAAGCAGTGCTGGAGGGGAACTCACTTGGAGCGGGAACGCCGCCTGTTGTCATGTCTGCGCCGAGAAGGACTTGGAGAGCCAGAGGAGCTGCTGGAGCTGGAGCTGCGGGATGTGCTTGAACTTCCCGAGCGGCTTGAAGCAGACGAGGAGCTGGAGCCGCTGCTTGAGCCGGTGCTGGTGCTGGAGCCCGAGCTGGAGGTAGAGCTGGACCGAGACCTGGGGGTGAGATGGAAGGGGTCACAGACAACAGGTGGGAGCAGCATTTCTTCACAGCACAGACAAGCCTGCACATGCTCCCAAGAGAAAACAGCTGTCCTCATATTTCTGAGTGGCACTACTTGCCCCAGTGGGGAAACATTTACCACCTCACCCTCAAGCCAAAGCTCTCGGTGGGGAAAGGAAACAGCATCACATCATGCAGTGACAGGAAAGGAAGAACGAGCTGCTTCCTACCGATACAGAAGTAATGCCTACTGAAAGGTAAAGAGGAGCCTGGCAAGTCAGAGCCACCATCTTGGCTTGAAAGGTGACTACTGACTGACTGACTGAGACTGGTTTTCAATGGAAGAACAAACAAGTTCTGGGCTGGGGCAATCCAAATACAATTCTGAATAAAAAGCATTTCAAAGAAAAATATACCCCACGATGTCCCATTCCTTAACATCTCAAGGAAAGAGACAACACAAACACCAGCTTCTGTATATAACCACAGCAAATCCCAAACCAGTCTGCCACAATTGGAATCCTGATGAACAAGCTGAGAGGGTTTTCCTCATGTGTAATTAAGAAGACAGGGCACTCTCTGGGCTCTTCAGGAGGGACGTGAGGCCTCGCAACACTATCCTGCCAGCCCCACCTGGTGCTGCTGCTACCACTGGAAGCGCTGCGCCTCTTGCGAGTTTTGTCCCTGCCACGATCCTTCTCGCTCGACTCCTTGGTGACCCCTTTATCTTTAGAGCGGTCCTTGGACTTCTCATCAGAGCGGTCTTTGCGTTTGGTAGGAGAAGGAGCCCTGGACGGTAAGGAAGAGTATGAGATCACACGCCCCTTTGACTGAACCCTGAAACAGCACAACCCAAAAAAGGGGGATTTAAGTGGCTACAGAGATCCCAGGCCATCACAGAGCAAAATGATCTGTGTTCTGTGGCTTGGGACACTTTCACTGTAGAATGTAAGACATTTCCAATCTTCCCCTTTCTGAGGGTCCCTAGCAACAAGCACCCCCAAAGTAGCACTAGAAGAATCTGACAGAAGGATTACCTAGTGCTGGACTTTTTATTATTTTCTTTGACTCCTAGCAAGCTCTTCTTTTTCACTCCTGATAAATCCATTCTCTCCTTCTGAGGTGTTCAAAGCAGCAATGGTGGCCTCACTTATCTGAACTCTCACTTCTAACTTGAGTCTGAGAAACGATCCCTAATCGATTGCAATTTACGCCAAAGTGCAGCCTAATAACAAGATAAAAGGATTTACAGAATGAACAAATTGGCAAGGCAACAAAGCTACTTTATAGGCAAAAGCTGAGCACATGAGATGGTGACAAGGGTCACAGCAGCGAGCGAGTGTCCACAAAGCCAGGAACACGTGGGGATCTTCACAATTTCCACAGGGAGGATACCATCTCTGCAGGACCCAGAGTAGACTCGTTACCTCAGCCTGTCTTTTTCTTAAGGAAATGGTGGTGGTGCTTGTCCAATGACAGGTGGTAAATACCTATTTTTCACTTACAAATCTGATGATGAGCCCTCTATGATTCCTTAGAAATACTACAGCACATGCATGCAGAACAGAGAAAAACCAAAATAAATGTGTCTGTCCTGATAGGTTTAGATCTTGTTTTATTGCTGTAATTTCTTTGCAGGATACTTTGACTATATATGACAAGAAGCAAAAACTACTTCAAAAGTGACTGGTACCAGCATCAAATGTTTACTACCCAACCATAAACAGATAAAAAATATCTCATATGAACATTTAAAAGGCAGCAACATATATTTAAAAAGTAGTCATTTCCTTAAATACTGCACTTTAGTCAATGATATACACATGGAAGTGTTATGGGGGAAGTATACCAAAACACGCAAATTACTTTGAAATACAAGAAAAAAATAAGATTGATGGGTGGGGCTGCATACAAGATAAAACAAATATGGCAGAAATGTGACATAAAATCTAGGTGGTAGTAATGTGAGTATTCACTACACAATTCTTTCGATTTTTCTGTATATTTATATTCTTTCAAAAATAAAACACAGGGGGATAGCGTGGGAAGTAGACACTGGAATTGGATGAGATACCGTAGGTAATGATTTAGCAAAGTGCTTGGACTGCAGCATGTGCTCAATAAGTAGTCGTTAGAAAAATATTATTCAAGAACAAACTACTAATTCATTATGTGCCCTGTTTCCTGGGGACTGCTGCATCAGTAATTTCAGTGAGGTTTTATACAATTTGCTTGAATTGTAAGCAAAGATCTCAAGATGTTAGTCTTAACTACTTCTGTCCTACCTTTTTTGATAGCCTGTAAGTCACCTGGACATAGCACATCAATTGGGATTCTGTTACCATGTGTGTAGGGGTGCCCAAAATGCAAATAATGTTCTGGTTCAAAGACTGCTTGGCCTTGAACCGGACAATCAAATCAGAGCAGAAGAGAGCAGAATATCACCCTTGTTCCTGTTTTCCAGGGCTATAAAATCTTTAAGATGTTTTGCCTTAAAACAAGGTATTATAGACACCGAGCTGGCAATACTGGATAAGGTTAGTATCCTAGGACAACCACTGATTATGGTTAAGACTCTGGAGTCAGTGTGCCGGAGTTAGCTCTGCTGTGTGACCTTGGGTAAGCCACTTAACCTTTCTGAACCTCAGTTTCTCACCAGTATTATGGTGACAATTATAGTTCCTATCCCTCGTAGTTATCAAGGACATCAATCAAATTAACCCATGAAAGAGATGTGGCACCTAGTTAAGGCTCAGTAAATGTGTGCTCATGTTACAAGAAAAGGCTGTTTCTCCATGTTTAGAGGTCTTTCCCCATATACTCTTGTACCCAGTCATGCATCCCTGAATGCTCAACAATAGGTCTCTGGACAGCCCCCACTAGGATTACCAGGAGCAACACTGTCCAATTAAGAGTGCGAGCTCCAAACATATCCTAAAATATTCTACATTACAGAAAGTAGTAGAATTAACTTTTAGTAATGTATTTAACACCTTACATCCCAAGTCTTACCTTTTCAACAATCAATATAAAACTTACTAGTAGAATATTTACCTCCCCCCTACTAAGTCTTCAAAACACCTCAATTTGGGCTAGGTGTATTTCAAGTGTTAAATAGCCCTATGTGACCAATGGTTACCTTATTGAACAGCACTGACCTAGAGTGCAGATTCCTGGACCCACCCCAGCTCTAAAGATCTACTTGAGTGTACTTTGTGAAAAAAAGCACCACCAGTTATTCTTCAATACTAAAAATTAAAAATCACAGAGTAAACGAACGCTTTGTTGGGTGTGGCCGAATGCTAAAAAGCAAAAGTTGAGGTTCTCTGCTCACACAAGTTCAGGTAACAGCACAGGACCTTGGTTACCTCCCCCATCCTCCGGAAAGTGCGCGTCCAACAGCCAGAGAGAGGAGAAAACAGTTAGTTAAATCCCGAGTAGATGGCGTTCAGCTCAAATCTTCAGAGCACCTTCCCCATTTAAAAGTGCATTTTAGGCACAATTCATGCAACAGTAACAAAGATAGAAAAAGCCGCGTCTCTCCTCGCCTTTACCCTTCCCTTCTGGGGTAACCCGTCAAACTGAGCTCCACGATCTCTCAGTGGTCGTATACCCAAGGGCTAGCTAGCACCGAGAACGGCACACAGGAGCGCGGTAAACGTTTGTGAAGTTAACGTTTTGAATTAATGGCCCTGAGGGGAGGATCAGTCGGTTTTCCAGGGTATCCCACAAAGCAGCTCTGCACCCACAGGGGCACAGGCCCCGCACGCGACCTCGCCGTTCCCGTCCACTCACAACTCCCCAGTCCAGGCGCCGGACCGCGAGCGCTTCCAGGGCAGGGCCCAGCGTTGCAGGCCTGGGTCTCCAGCCCGGCGAGAGGGTCCTGAAGGAAGGGACCGCGCTCACGGCTGTTTCCAAGTTCCGCGGGCCTGGGTGGGCCAAGCCGCACAGCGGACGAAGCGAGGCCGCCCTTCCGCCCGCCGCAGCCCCGTCTACTTCCGGGCCGCGGCCTCAGATCCTCCCACTCTGCCCACCCCGGGCCACACTCTTTCTTCTTAGTTCCCGCGCTGCACCACTAGGCCGCCGTCCTCACCGCGGGGCGGAGAGCGCGCCAGCCCTGCGATGCGCCCAGCCGATTCCGGAGTGCGCCCCCCGAAGCTCGGATGGGGTCGGATTCCCCCACTTACATCTTCCCGCCACCGCGACCTCCTCCCGCTCTCCTCAGCCGCTGAAGTCGGCGCCGTTCAGTCGTCAGGGTTAGGGAGCGGGAAGACGCCGCCGTTCGGCGAGCAGAGATGACGTAAGCGCCTCAGCCAATGCGCGCGAGCGCTCAGAGTGTTAAAGGGCCAGGGCCGTTTGTGGAGAGCCTTGGCGCGGGTACTTACTCTGTCACCCTCTCTGGAGTGGTGTCTTGAGCTGCCCCGGGCTGGCTGAACTTCATGGAGCTTACAAATAAGATGCTTGTTAGGGTCAGAGGGCCACGCCGCTTGGGCAGATGATGGGCCGGCGCCGATGGGGTTAACGCAGCCCTAGACCTCTCCCTCTCCCTCCCACCCCTCTCCCTCCTCCCTTCCTCTCTAGAATCAATGAACTTTTATCCTCCCGTGAGGATTTAAAACAGTGCGCGTGGTGTGAGGGTTGACCGTGTAGATGCGGCTCCTGCACTGGCGGAACTCGGCCGAGTGGACTTTGCGTCCAGAACGGAGAGCGAAAGGCAAGGTAGAAGACAGGTGCAGAAGAAAAGGCGTTTCTGAGGAGGTGACACTGCAGTTGAGAACCGAGTGGAAGCGCGCCCCGGCCGAGGGAACAGCAGATGCAAAGGGAAGAAGCAAAGGGAGGCTTGCAGGCTGGGCCTAGGAAGGTGGAGTTCAGCGGTGCTGGGGAGGGGCGGGGGACAGGGAAGAAGTACAACAAACAGGCCGAGGCTTCATATCTCCCCGCCCTCCTCAATGGACGGTGTAGGCTGGGAGGCACTGTCAGAACCTTCTGGAAAAGTCAGAAATAGGGGTGAGAGTGTAGAGGATCCTACCCAGCCAGCAGGCTGTCGGAGTAAAACAGCGCTGAGAGGGCCAGGCTTTTGGGTTGTGTTCACCTCTGTGCCTACTGCATAGGACCCCTCCCCTCCATCCCCTTCCTTCAATCCCCAAACCCCACCCCGTGTCAGGCAAGCAGCCCTTGCTCCATGATTATAGTGGGAGGAAGGGATGTACACCCAACCCCAGACATTGTCTGTACAAGTAGGTGCAGCAAAGGAAGAGGAGAGATCCAAGGTGCTGTATTTGAGGGAAGGAAACAATGCGATTTGGATACAGATTAGATGTCAGTGGAAAGGACAGGCTCCGTGACTTGGGGTGGATGGATGGTGCTGTGGGCGTGCCCTGCAAGTCATTGCTCTCCGTTCCATTTGGTGTTCCCAGCCACTGATGGTGACTCCTTTCCCTCCTCCAGTCCCTTTGGCTGGTCCAGGGATGTCAAATGTGCCCCTAACACCTCACCCTGTGCTGAGGGGTATCTGAGGAGTCCGGAACAAATGAGGCATGGGAAGAGTAGCCTGCTCCCTGGTTCTCTTCCACTGAGGCACCAACTTGTTGGGGGGGGGGGGTGACGGTCAGCAGGCTAAGTCACACTGGGTTTGGGTCCTCCCTTTGGATTTAGGTTTGATGGCAGGCATTGTGAGATATTTAGAACCAGTTAAATTCTCTATCACTGTCACATCTGCCAAGGCCAGGCATGGAGGAGTAAGTGGAACAGAGGGCAGCCTTGGTTCTGCAGCAGTGAGGAGGCTGAGGGGGTTGGCATTGGGGATGGTGTGGCTTTGGCGGTCCAGGCCCACAGCACATGGATATCTGTGAGAAGGCTCTGGCAGCGTACTGGAGCCCCAGACATCCTGGCCCAACTATCAGTGGGTGCCTGAGGGGCCCCCAATCCAAAGCATTTGCCCAGGGCTGCACTGGCACCCTTGTTGGGAGGGGGCAGGCCAGTGTCCTTACCATGACGAGAGGAGGGTGGGGAAATAACCAGCTGGACTGGGAGCCCCTCTGCTTTTTTATAATGCTCTAAAGTAATATAATTTGGTATGTATATAAATTTTAACACACTATCTTTTTTCTTTTTTAAAAAAACTTGTACCTTTTATTGAATTTATTGGGGTGACATTGGTTAATAAAATTATATAGGCTTCAGGTGTACAATCCTATAATACATCATCTATATGTTGTATTGTGTAAACATTTTATGTAAAATCTAAAAGCTGATTTATTCACTTACGAATTTAATCAAATTTGTTTCTAAATATTATTGACTTTGGCTATCAGCTGGCAACCTTCAACGTTTAAGCATCCTGGCTTTTGCCATTTTGGGGATCAGCAGAATGTGTTTGGAAGAAACGTGAGAAAATGAAACTCTGGAGGCTCCTGGCCTTTTCCCCCTCCATGGCCACGAACCTGCTGCAGCCATGGGGACTGAGGGGTGGGAGCAGGGGCTTTTGGACACCTCAGGAGGTCTTTGGTCCAGATTTGATAGAGGGGGTGGGGCAGGGCTCCCGTGGACAGGGCTTTTGGCAGAGCCCATAGGTATCCTTTGGGCTCTGGCCAGTGTCCTGGGCCCCCCTCCCTTTCCTCCCAGTGCTGAGGGCCACCTGTTGATGGCACGGGGCTGCTCTCACTCTGAGAGCATACTCATGTCAAAGTAGAATGTTCCCTATGCCTTCTTCCTCTGTGGGCCTGACGACCTCTGCAGTGCCTGCACTTGAAGGCTGGTGATCCCGCACACCAAAAGGGTCAGAGAGAGCTAGGGTTGCACTGGAGGTCATGCGGGTTACTCAGGAGCTTTGAGCAGGCATTGCGACTCCTTGTAAGCCACGTCAGGAAGCACTTCTCATCGATAGCAGTCTCTGCGCTAAGAGCACATGTGGCCCAGCCAGGTAGAAGAGGGGTTTGGGTAGGGTCAGGGAGGTTGTGATAACTTAGTGACTTTGGGGGAGGCCTTAGAAGAGGCAGGTCACCAAAGCCTGGCTCCTGTCTGTGGGGGTGGGTGCCTGCAGCCCGTGAAGGAGCCCAGTTGGTGCTGGCTGGGACTGGGCGGCCAGGCTGGGTCTGAAAGGGCCGGCCAGCCAATGAGGGTCTGGAGTTGTAGTGAGGCCTCCCCAGTCAGTGTCTCCAAGATGTGGGGCATCAGGTCCTGGGCCATCTCCTAGGTGTCCCCCTCCCACCCACGCCAGCAGCAGGCACCTCTGCACTCTCCCAGGTGTGGCAGGCTGCCCTCTGGAGGGGCTTCAGGGCCAGGTCAGCTGAGCAGTGGGTTCGGGTGTCTGTGTTAGTTTTAATGCCCAAGGCCCCTGTTTGTTTCTGCCCCAAGGAAGTCAAAGATAGTGACTCCTGAGCTGTCTGCCTTTGGGCGGTCACAGACAACAGGATGGGCCTGGCGAGCGTTGGATGCAGAGCAGGTGAATAGTGTGCTGCCGCACTGGGCAAGCCTCAGGTGGTGCGGTGGTGTAGACTGGGCTGAGCTGTGGTGGTCTGTCCCCCAGACCCCTCCCCTTCCCTGTGCCTTATGTAGCCAATCAACTTGGAGCTTCTCCAACCTCAGAGGCATCTGAAGCCAGCGCCTGTGGGTTGTGGGCCAGGCCCCAGGAGTGGGGCCTGGGCAGCAACATGTGTTGCGGAAGGAAGGCAGGGCACCACTCCTCTGGCCTGACCCCGCAGCTTCAGTCCCTTCCCCTGCCTGCTTGACGCCTGGACCACGTTGGCCCATCAGGTGGGGATGGCACTCCAGAGCCCAGCGTTGTCCTGCTTCCTGGCTGCCTGACTCTCCCCCGGGGGGCCTGGACCTCTGCCTTGTGGCTGCTTCCGTGGCAGCCTCCAGGCCCACCCACTCTGAGCCCCTTCTCATACGGGTCCCCAGAGTGCCCTGCCCTCTGTCGGGGAAGGGAAATGGGCTTCAGGAGCTTGAACATTCTGGAGTTTGGGGTCAGGCCTGAGCCAGGATTCAGGGAATGGAGCCTTGTGTCTGGAGGGTGGAACATCACACACTTGGCTGCTGGTCTCAGCCGTGGGGTGGGGTGAGCAATCTATCTCTAACTTTGGTGTTGGGGGTACCTCTCAGTACTTGTGGACTGTCTCTGCAATGCAGGAGTGAATGGAGCGCAGCCCCCTCTGGGTCCAGGTAGGACCTAGGCTGTCTACCTAGGAACGTCTGTCCCTCTGTCTGCAGGAAGCTCTGTCCCTCAGTGCAGCGGGAAGGCTCTAGATGAGTGTAGGTGGCACACATCTGGGTGGGAGTGGGGGCCCCAGAGGGCCTGTTCAGCTTATGCTATGAGTGTTACGCTGGTCCCCAGAGGTGAGCTGAACGCCAGCTGGAATGGGGTGTCACCCAGACGGAGCAGCAGGAATCAGCTGCCCTGGTTGGTGGTCTGGCCTTAGGCCAGCCTTTTAGAACCTTTTCTTTCTCATCCCAGACAGCTTGCGGCCACCCTCGGACCTGCCTTCTGGTCTCCCCTCCCCTCCAGGTGCTGGCCTTGGCTCACTCCTCCGTCTGGTCTGCTGCTTTGTGAGACCAGGCCAGAAGTCTCTGGGACTCAGGCGACCTTGGCTTCCCCTGGTGTCCTGGACTAGAGATTTGGGGTTTGAATTTGCTCAGCAAGAAACCATCTAGCCCTGGCCAGACTGAAAGGTCACGGGTTTGATTCCAGGTCAGGGCACATGCCTAGGTTGCAGGTTGGGTCCCCAGTTGGGGCATGTGTAAGAGGCAACCCATTAATATTTTTCTCTCACATCAATGTTTCTCTCTCTCTCTCCCCCCACCCCCCCTGTCTATAATTAAAAAAAGAAATAAAGAAAAAGAAAAAAGAACAACTCTCCAGTTTGTTTTGCTTTCCTGAGTCCCTGCAACCAAAGGGCCAGGGCTCTCTGTGGCGGATGGGGGTTGGGGGCAGATCCTAGGGTATGACCACTTTTGTGGGTCTGTGGGAGTCTCTGGGGCTTGCTGGATGAGGTGAGGTCTCATCGGCTCAGGTGGACAACAAAGGCATGCAGAAAGGGATCACCTTGAGGGTGCCAGCCTGCTCGCTGCAACCGCGGCAGACTGCGGTTGGGCCCCAGCTGCTTGCGTCTCATGCCGCCATGTGCCTGCAGTCTGGCCGGGGATGTGGATGCAGAAGTCTCGCAGCCGCCAAGGGCTGTGCTGTCTTGCTCCTCTCCTGCTTTCTGATGAAGCCTCAGCAGCCCTTGAACTCTGAGAGGTGACCTTGAGGAGGGAGACCTGCAGCTGGATGGAGCAGGCAGATGGGGTATGACTTCCTGAGACCTTGATAGGGACAGAATGTCTGGACTGCCTTCTCTGAACTTCATACTTGGCAGAGCAATAAATTCCTGTCTTTTCTAAACCACTACAATCTGGAGTTTTCTGATGTGCTCAGCAAACCTGCTGCAGCCTTCACTCTGCAGGAGCTGTTCTTGTGGCCTAGGGGGTGGGATCCCCTTGATCTGTGACCTCCTGCCTGGCAGCCCTTCCCCACAGTGAAAGCAGTGGAGGGGCTTGGCCTCAGCACTGCCCCCAAGTAGGGTCTCCCCACCCTCCCCACACGGCTGCCCTTCTCCCTTATCGGGTCCCTCTCTGAGTCATGGGTGCAGCTCTCAGGCTGAAGGGCAATGCCTATGTCCACTGTTTCAGTGCAGCCACACCACCAGACTGGGCAGGACTTTCCTACGCCTTGCTCTCAGCCCTGACAGGATGTCTGCCCCTGGGGAGTCCTTGACCAGGCCATGCAAGGCAGGGCAGGCACGACCTTGTCTCCTGGGTCACCTAACTGCTGCTGGGGGCAGGGCAGGAGTGGAGTCCCCACGGAGAGCTGTGCCTGCCAGATGTGACAGTTGTTTGGGACCAGCATCTCGAGGGACCATCTGGGCCTGAAGAGGAGAATGAGGTAGAAATGGGAGGATGTGACACAGGCCGACTCTTACACTGGGGATGGTCCACAGCTCCTTCCCGCACCCCTCCACTGGGCTTAGAGTGGCGGCAGCT
>PVJI01013085.1:0-49060 GCA_004026765.1 Micronycteris hirsuta | reverse complement strand
TTATACCCTTTGCAACAGCATGGGTGGAACTGGAGAGCATTATGCTAAGTGAAGTAAGTCAGGCAGTGAGGGACAAATACCATATGATCTCACCTTTAACCGGAACATAATCAACAAAAGCAAAAAAGCAAGCAAAACTTAACCAGAGACATTGAAATTAAGAACAATCTAACAATAGCCAGGGGGGAGGGGGGAGGGGACAATGGGGGAGAAGGTTTTTCAGGAATCACTGTAGAGGACACATGGACAGAACCAAGGGGGAGAAAGGAAGCAGGGAAGGGAGGTGGGATTGAAGGGGGAGGGGGAGGGGAGAGGAGAGGATGCAGACAACTGTAATTGAACAATAAAGTAAAAAAAAATAAAAAAAAGAAGCATAATTTGTAGGCACAAAATAGGGGGATGTTAAGAACGGTGTAGGAAATGGAGAAGCTAAAGAACTTGTATGTATGACCCATGGAAATGAACTAAGGGCAGTGGGGGAATGCTGGAGGGAGAAGCAGATGCATGGCGGAGGGGAATAGAGGGGAGAAAAAAATGGGACAACTGTAATAGCATGATCAATAAAATATACTTAAAAAAACAGAAACAAAAGATCTTATATGCACAAGCCATGGACATGAATTAAGGGGGCGATTGCTGGAGAGAAGTGAGGTACTGGGTGGAGGGGGTAAAGGGAAAAAATTGCCACAACTGTAATAACATAATCAATAAAATATACTTAAAAAAACAAAGAAACAAACAAAGAAACCATCATCAAAATGAAAAAGGAACCGATTGTATGGGAAAACATATTTGCCAGTGATACTTGGGACAAAGGTTTAATCTCCAAAATATATAAAGAACTCATACCACTTAACACCAGGAAGACAAAACAACCCAGTTAAAAAAATGGGCAAAGGACCTGAATAGATACATCTCTAAGGAGGACATACAGAGGGCCCATAGACATTTGAAAAGATGTTCAACATCACTAGCCATCAGAGAGATTCAAATTAAAGTCACAGTGAGATGTACCACCTCACATCTGCTAAAATGGCTATCATTAAAAATCAACAAACAAGTGCTGGTGAGGATGTGGAGAAAGGGGAACCCTAGTGCACTGTTGGTGGAAGTGCAGACTCTTACAGCTACTGTGGAAAGTAGTATGGAGTTTCCTCAAAAAAATTAAAAATGGAAATGCCTTTTGACCCAGTGATTCCACTACTGGGAATATACCCTACTTTAAGAATCCCAAAACGCCCAGTCAAAAGAATTTATGCACCCCTAGGTTCATAGCAACATTATTTACAATAGCCAAGATTTGGAAACATCCTAAGTGCCCATGTGTAGATGACTGGATCAAAAACGGTGGTACATTTACACAGTGGAATCCTACGCAGTAGAAAAAATGAAGGAATTCCTGCCCTTTTTGACAACATGAATGGAACTGGAAACTATTATAATAAGTGAAATAAGTCAGTCAGTGAAAGACATGTATCACATGATCTCACTTATAATAGGAACCTAATGAACAAAATAAACTAATAAGCATAATAGAACCAGAGACGTGGAATCATGGAACAGACTGACAGGTGTGAGAGGAGCCAGGGGCGGTGGGGACTGATTGAAGGAAGGCGAAGGGTTAGTCAGAGAACACACACAGTGGTCCCATGGACATGGGTAATGGTGTGGGGATTGACTGTGGAAGTGGGGGCCGACTGGGTGGAGGGGGTGAAGGGGGAAATTGGACAACTGTAATAGCATGAACGGTAAAACATTAAACAGGAAAGAAATAAAAATAAAAGGAGGAGAACTAACAGTTCAGCTTATTAATGAACAATTAACAAGATCATAGGAGTGAGCTAGAAAGGAAAGGTTGTTTTAGGCTGAACTGTGTGAGCAGAGGCAAAGAAGATAGTGTGTTTCCAGACTAGAGCCAGGTGTTCTTATAGAGACTAGTAGACATTGGAAAACAATTAATAAAATATTTTATTTGTATTCCTAAGGTTTTAAAACTGTCCCGAAGGGTAAAAAGGAAGTATAGGAAACTGATGTAAAGAGATTTGGATTTTAGAAAGTTTGCTATGATAGAATGGGTGATAGAGAAATAAGACTAATGGCAGGTATCATTTGAAAAAAATTTAGTTGTAAATTCTTTTTATGTTTCAGCTGTATAGTATAATGATTTGATATTTGTATATATTGTGAAATGATCATCACAATAATTTAGTTAATATCCATCACCAATATAGTTACAAATCTTTTTCCTTTTAATAAAAACTGTTAAGATTTACTCTCTTAGCAACTTTCAAATATACAGTAGAGTACTATTACCTGTAGTCTTCATCGCACATCACATCTCATGACTTACTCGTTTTATAACTAGAAGTTTATACCTTTTGATTCCATTTACCCGTTTTGCCCTCACCAGTCTCCCCCCACCCACCAAATTCTGGCAACCACTCATCTGTTCTCTGTATATATGAGTTTGAGTTTTTTGCGGGGAGATGTGTCTTGTTTTATTTAAATTCCACATACTCTCTGACTTATTTAGGATAAAGCTCAAGGTCCATCCATGTTGTTGCAAATGGCAGGATTTCTTTCTTTTATGGCTGAATCATATTCCACTGTATTATAAATTCTTCACTTGTTATTTAATAAATGATATGGTTATTACCAGTACACCATAGCTGTCCCTGAAGGTCAAGTAGTGCTCTAGCAGCTTAAGTAAATTAGACTTTTATTTGATTGATACCAAGCATCTTCAAAGATTCTGACTTTTAATTTAATTTTATAACTTTTAAAATGGAATATATATTTTTCTAAGTTCAAAAATAAAAGTTTTATTCCTGCTCTGCTTGTTTGCTTAGCTTGCTTTTCAGATTTAGTTCATGATAGTTGTACATTTGTTGTGCATTTTAATGTTCATAGTTTTAATCTTCTTTTTCTTACGGAGTTCCCTTTAACATAATGGAGGTACTGGGTGGAGGGGGGGAAGATTGGGACAAGTGTAATAGCAAAATCAATAAAATATATTTTAAAAAATAACAGTTTTATTTATGTTCTGGCTGATGTGGCTCAGTGGATTGAGTGCCAGCCTGTGAACCAAAGAGTTGCTGGTTCAATTCCTGGTTAGGGCACATGCCAGGGTTGTGGGTGAGGTCCCCGGAAGAAGGCATGTGAGAGGCAACCACATACTACTGTTTCTCTCCTTCTCTTTCTCCTTCCCTTCTCTCTAAAAATAAATAAAATCTTAAAAAAAATAAAAGTTTTATTTAAAAGATAAACTAACAAATATCCATAGTCTTACTCATCCAGAGTTATATATTGGGCCAAGTATTTTACCCCCAATAAATAATATTGGGGTAGATATCTTCATAGCTAAATCTTTGCATTTTTCTTTAATTATCCACTTAGAATATATTTTTAGAAGTATAATCAGTAGCTCCAGGTGTGCATTTTAATATACTTAAGGCCCTTGTTATGATGACAGTTTGTTTCTAGAATATTATATAGTTTACATACATTTTCAGTAACATTTTATAATATTACTATTTTACTACAGTTCAGCATGTCTCAAATGCATACTTTTTAAAATGTATATACTTTTTATACTTTTTAATCTACTATTTTAGTTTTAGATTTTCTTTAAAATGGATAATTCAGAGAATAGTACAGTTGAATCCTATGGCCTTATCACCCAGCTTCAATATTTATTAACTCATGAATAATCATCTTTACTTAAAAATCTATAAGGTGAGCCCTGCTGGTGTAGCTCAGTGGGTTGAGCGCGGGCTGGGAACCAGAGGGTCCCGGTTCGATTCCCGGTCGGGGCACATGCCTGGGTTGCGGGCCAGGTCCCTGATGGGGGCCATGCGAGAGGCAACCATACAATGCTCTTTCTCCCTCCCTTCTCCTCTCTCTGAAAATAAATAAATAAAATCTTAGAGAAAAAATCTATAAGGTGAAAAATGCCAATATTCAGTAGTGTTGAAAATATAGAAAATGGAGGAACTCATATACCACTGATATAAGTGAACATTGATAAATTTGGTAATATCTAATAAAATTGAAAATGAATATATGCTATGATGCCAAAATCCCAGTTTTTTTTTTAAAGATTTTATTTATTTATTTTTTTAGAGAGAGAAGGGATGGAGAAAGAGCAATGTATGGTTGCCTCTCACATGGGGACCTGGCCTGCAACCCAGGCATGTGCCCCAGCTGGGAATCGAACTGGGACCCTCTGGTTCCCAGCCTGCGCTCAATCCACTGAGCTCCACCAGCCGGGCAAAATCCCAGTTTTTGATATAGCTATGCTCTTACAGTCTTATTCATGTGAGCTGAAGGAGTCACGTATAGTCTGTTGTTGCAGTGTGCACTGCGGTAGTATCAAATTGAAGCCCACTTAAATGGCAGTCTCTAATGAAGTGGATATAAAGCATGACATATTCCCATGATATAATACTTCATGGTTTAAAATTATGTAATAGGTCTTAATATGATTGTCTCAAAATTTATTTAACTCAGAAAATCAGTTTCCCAAGAATATATGCAATATGGCAGTATCTTTGTATGTTTTTCCAAAACCACCCTTTAAATAAGTAAATGGTGTATAAGTAATTAATTTGAAGGATTGTATCAGTATCATAATATTGGTTGACTCTGGGAGAAATGGGCAATTGGTTTGTAGTCAAGATTTTAACTTTATGTGTAATAGTGTATATCCTTTTTTTTAAAGAAGCAAATATAAAATATTAATAACCAGTAATTATTGGTTATATTGGGAATATGGATATTGTTTTATTCTTTATAATTTTTGGTGTTTTTACAGTAATTAAATGAATAATAAAGAAGGGAAATTTTATAGAAAGAGTGACTAAAGTTTTAGTTAGTTTGGAGTCATGAGATACTGATGGGGCAGGAATAGGACAAATATGGACCTAGGGTACAGCTGAGATTTGGAGGAATATTTAGTACCAGAAGGTAGAAGAATGTAAGCAGGGCAATGGTAGGTTACTAAAAATTAATACTGCCTATTTTGATATTTTTGACTGGGGGAGCCATATTTCCAGAAAAGTGGAGGGAATCGTCCTTCTTACTTTATTCTTTATCCTGTGTCTCTTCATGCCTGACATGTAGCACCTACATTAGCAATCATTCAACAAATGTTTATGGAAGGTCTGTGCAATACCATGTCAGATATTTGGAATATAGCTGTATAGAAGTCATATAAGAGCCTTGCAGTCTTGTTAGAATGGGTGTTTGTTTGGCCTTTTACTATATTTTTGCCTATGTGAACCCAGAGTTTCAGCCAATGAAAGAAAGATTTTTTTGTTTGTTTGTTGTTGGGTGTTGCCAATACCATGGCTCTCATTAATCTCATCTTTCACCTTTTATGCTTGAATTCAGTATCACACTATGCAGCACATAATTTTTCTCTATTATATATTGATTTTGATCTCAAACTTGGTTGTAAGAGTGCTTGGTTGTACTCCAGGTTTATAAATAATGGCCAAGAAATTCAAGGGATTATGGAATTAATAAATGTTAGAGCATAAGGGGGTTTTCCAGTAGGCTTCTGCACCCCCGTTACTTTATAGATGAAGGAGTCTAAATGAATCAAACTTACATTATACTGAGCATTTCTCATCTAGGGCATACATGCTGTTTCCTATTGAGATTTGTGTAAGTATCACCATGTTGACTAACTGCTTCCTATAAAAGCAGGTACTCTACATTGTGATGTTTTCTACAATGTATTTGATATTTTCATATTCTCATTATTAGCTTTGTTGTGCTTTTACTCAAAGTAACAACTTGTAAAATAGTTTGCCTTTTCCCCTCTAGCTCATAACTTTGTCGATTATATTACATTATTATATAATGTACCTATGTTGTCATTGAAATACTTATTCATAATCTAAATAATACTCAGTACTATGAGTTGGGTGAGATTTAAGGTTGGGTCTGCAGAAGTGTGGTTGTCGTGGTTTTGGGGGTAACCTCAGACCCCTGCAACCTGACTGACCCCCTTCAGGTTCACCCCTTGATGCAGCTGTCCTACAGCTATCATCTCTTATTTCCCGAGCTGCAGTTTCCTTCTCAGTTTGTGGCTAAAACCCAGCATTTGGTGATTGTTTTCCACCCCATTCAACATTGATCTTTGATCCTGCAACAAACTTAAAAATACCTATGCATTTTTATTTTTTATTTTTTTTGCCAAAAATCTGACAAGATTGTATTGGGCGTCATCAGTGGTAACATCAGACTTTATTTCAGTGAATAAAGATGAAACAGCTGCTTTATTGTTCAGCTCAGCACTCATGCATTCAATATAGGATCATAATGTTTTCCAGCTTTCTCTAACTGTAGATATTTTTCTGTGCTTTCTAAATATGCTGTAGATACCACTTTGTCAGACAAAGTAGACTTTCAGCAATTCTCAAAAGATATCGGACTGCCCATGTTAACGTATGCATAATCAGTTTATGGAAGTGTGCCTCTTAAAATATCATTTTATAAGAATAACTTTTACTTTTCTACTAACATTACTTTTTTATTTTGTTTTGTTTTTATTTATATTAACTGAATCTATTGAGTTGACCTCACAATTTTTAAAGTTAATTTTAGTTTTGATTTGCTCTTACTATGTTAGCTTTGTACTTCTTTCTAAAGTTTATCATTATTTTCAATTTCTTTTGGTTTTCACACAGAATTGTAATTCACAATTTAAAGTGTCTTCTGTTTGAGCCCTGGCTGGTGTAGCTCAGTGGATTGAGCGCACCTGGGAACCAGAGAGTCCCGGTTCGATTCCCTGTCAGGGCATATGCCTGGGTTGCGGGCCGGGTCCCCAGTGAGGGCCATGTGAGAGGCAACCACACATTGATGTTTCTCTCCCTCTCTGTCTCCCTTCCCTTTCCCTCTCTCTAAAATAAATAAATAAAATCTTAAAAAAAAATAAAAATAAAGTGTCTTCTGTTTGAGTGTGCATGTGTGTGTTTGAGTGAGAGAGAGAGAGAAAGAGGGAGGGTGAGAGAGTGATTGGTTGTTGGATTGACTAAATGATGTAGTAAACTGATGAATAAAATAGAAACGGAGGCACACATACATGGAATAGGCTGATAGCTGACCGAGGGGCGGATGAAGGAGGGTTCTGGATGAACGAAGGTGAAGGAATTGGCCAAAGAACATATATGCATTACCCATGGGCACAGACAGCAGTGTGGTGATGGCCAGAGCGAAGGGGGAGCAGTGGCAGGGGACAGGGACTGGTGGGCAAAGCGGGGGAAGTGGAGACATCTATAGTAGTGTAAATAATAAAAATAAAGTTAAAATAATAATATTAGTAATAAAACTCCAACTTGTAAAGGATTTTTCTCAGTGATACTCTGTTAAAACTTTACTCCTTATGAATTAGTAAATAATGCAGTTTTCGTTTGACTTTCTCCAGCAGCCTGTGATAGCTGTCCCTCTTGTTATGCCAATTAGCAGGAGGAAAGAAGATGAGACATCTGTTGGAAGTGCGCCCTTGGCAAAGCAACAGTCATATCAGGCCTCTGAATATGCCAGCAGCCCTATAAAAACAAAAACAGTAACAGGTATGTGTCAAGAACTCTAAAGGTTTTGTGATTTTACAGCCTCCAAACTAACAAATTATCAAATTATCTGGGCCACTGTTTCATGAATGCTGACCAAAGACATGAGACTCCTGAAACGGAGTCAGAGGTCTCTATCATTAACAGCATTAGCAGTAACCAGAGTGTTGGTATTTTCCCGAGTCTCTGCCCTCAGCCTAATTTCTACAGGGTATTATGAAGTGGGGCCAGGTAATACCTATAAGCAGTAGTTCACATTACAGGAGAGGAACCCTCGACTGAGGGAACCTAATGGGTAGAAAGCCTGCCTCCTCTCTAGAAGAAGGCATTATATGTACCTTGGAAGACTGTAAGTAAACTTGCCCATTGCTCAGAAGGAGGATAATATTTCTGTCTTGCGAGGCCTAGGTATGTTGCACAGATATCTTGGAAAACACAAGTAGGAACAGAGGCACTCACTGCCTCTACTTTTAAGACATGCAGAAACACAAGACATCCCTGTAGAATTGCCCCCCCGTAGTATGTTTCTTCTTAAAGTGAATTCTTGCAAATGACAGTACATTTCAGTCTTCTTTCCTCCCCCTTTTCTCATTTTCTGTGCTAGACTGTCCATGCAAACAGTCTTCCATAAAGCATTTTAAAATTTCGTTTATTGCGTAATGAAAAAGAGCACTATGTGATTTCATTTTAGTTGATGTTTTTCTTCTTAATTTTTAATGTTGTGATGATGGGCCACCTATTTTAAGGTGATTTTGTATTTTTCCTTAGATATTCAGCTTTATTTTATATAACTCATATTACCAATCATATTGAAAAAAGTTTTATATTTTCAATAAATCAAAACCCACTTATTGAATATCTGTAATAGGCAAGGCTCTGTTGTAAGTGATATTGAAGATAGAAATATTAATAAGACATGATGCTTGTCCTTAATGATATTAAAATAGGATTATATACATAAGGACATTCAAAGTAGCATTTGTGGCTTAGAGGAAAACTTAGTATTATTTTCTTTACATTTAATAACAACAACATTAACTATGCCAATATACATTTTTGTGGAGTTTTATACATAACTAGTGTTCTGTGCTCTGTTGCTTTCCTAAAACAGGATGCTGTGTTTATTTTATAGAATTATTAGACTTTTTACCTGTCAGTACCCACAGGCTTTTACTCTGTTGAGATTTCCATTATCAGTTGATAAAAATGCCTATGCTTAGTTTCTGTATTATAGAAAGATTATCTATGACTTGTATTGAGTTTTTAACATAAAATTATATATTTTGCCACATTTTAGACTTTAAATCTCCTTAACTGGTGATTTACATAAAGGCTCATCTCTTTATAAAGATCACCTCTAAATAAAATAAATGTCTACTAAGTATCCATTGATAAAAATAAGTTTAATCTTACATGCATATTAACCGTATATTCTGGCCTCCTGCTTTTATTATTTAGTCCCGTTCTTTAAATCGTACTTGACTGATTTAAAGTAATTGTTAAGGATGGGTAAAGATGACAGAAAATGCTTACCCTTTACATGAAATTACATGACATAGAACTATATAGAAAATATAGATTTGAGAAAAATATGCATTTGCTATGCATGGAGAAGTTTTATATCTAAATCCACATCTCATATCATTTGCATATCAATTCACTAATGATATCAGCAAATATCTGATATTTATTTTGCTTTCTTATACTTTTTCATTTTTATAAGAAATTAATCCTAATTTTATATTGAGAAAAGTAGTAAAACCCCAATACATAGCTTTCTATCATTAATTATTACTTATAGAATATGAAGATATATGTAAAGAACACATTGTTCTTTATTTCAAATTACTATGTGAACTGTGGTTCCTTGCTTTTGAGTGATGGTATTTACTTTTCCTGTCTTTAGCGTTCCCCTCTCTCTCGAACTCTTAGGTTAGATACCCAATAGGCATTCTCTTTATAGGTGAGGATATCAGTACTTCACCAGATGTGGATCTTACACAGGCTAGCATGACAAGGAGCAGTTATCAGACTGATACCTGTGCTTGCTTTGTTTTGGCACTGGGGCATTTACAAGAGGTAAAAAGCCCCGGGTATGATGTTCTTCACGGCTTACCTGTCTTTCCCCTAGCATGCCCGCCATTTCTACTTTCCTAATAAACTTGGTGGTTGTGCTCTCTCTTTTCTTGAGAAATGCTGTGTACCCACCATTTGCTTTAATTAGAACTAAGTTTCAAAAGAATATTTTTTTAAAGTTAGAGTATACAGTTCCTGTTTGGTTTTAGATTAAATATGTTTGTAAGTCCTTTGAATTTTTACCTACTCCTAAATGTAGTTTTCATTGTTTTTATTATTATTTACATTGCATCATGGACTGTAATGAATTTGGTAAGGTATTCATAGCCTTTTATACATCTTTTTCATTGTTTAGTTTTTGCACACTGGCATTTTTAGGCATACAGTTCAGTAGTGTTAAGTGTATTCACATTGTTATAGAATATACATTTTAATTTTTTAACTGAAATTTACAGTGGAGAAATGTTAGTATCCATTTTTGCCTGAATTCTCATTAAACCTAAGCTCCCATGTTGGTCTTAAGTTCATCCCCGACAATTTACGTAGTATTTTTGGCACATGATGACCGAGGCCAGCTGATAGCGCACTGGGCTTGATTTTGGCATTTTATTTCTTCAACATGAAGCAGCCATCTTCCTCGTCCAGTGTCAGTTACCCAGTGCGAAGTAGCTGGCTGCCGCGGGAACACGTGATTAATGGCTGGAAATGTGTTGACAGCAGAACAGCACTGTTGTAGTGATACAGGCACGTGGGGCAGGCCACGCCAGAATAAAGTCGCGTTTCACATGAAGATAATATATTATTACAGAATTCTAAATAATGTTCTAGAGAATCTGTATACCCTTCAAAACATGGAAACCCTCAAAGATACAACATCTGTTTACCCTCTGTTTTGGAAACCTTATGAACATAAATTTGGGGCTCTTGACAAAAATGTCTGTAGTGGAGATGAAAAAGCAGGATACTCCATACATGATAGCTTTAAAAAATACTATCCATTATCATCAAGTCAAAAGCTGTTAAGTACACAGTTAAAGTAATAGAAGGTCTTTTAATTTGAGTCCTCAAATACTACTAAATGATAACAATGTGATAGTTAATGATGTAAATTTTAAGAGCTAGTACCACAAATTAAAAGTATGGAACTTTAGTTTCTGACCGTGATGGAGTAACAAGGACTAGATTTGTATTCCTGCTGTAAGTAATATACTGGTCAGAATCTATGGGAGAAAAAAGTTTCTGGACATCGGACAACTGGCAGTACAGGGCTGTGGTCCCTCATAGGAGGGAAACAGATGCCGTAGGGTCTAGGGTTGCCTGGCTTTCTGGCTGAAGGCACATTCCAGACCATAGAGCAGGGTGGGATATATCAAACTAAGGTCAGCTGCCTTGCTGAAATGCAGTTTTGGGAAGCAGAGGGAAAGAATTACAAGAAGGCAGAGATGACTGGAAATTAGGAGACAAAATTCCAGAGAGAAAGCCATTAAGCAAAAGAGTTCCAGAAAGCAACAGTGGGGTTCTTCTTGAGTATTTACGTACTAAAGGGTAAGACATGTTGGGCATAGGATCACCAAGGAGCTGGGATCTGAGCGATTCTCAGAGCTCACATGGGATGGAAGTCATTCAGGTTCCTACCGTCCACAGTATACACTTCGTATTAATCATTCAGATCTTCACGGAGAACCCAGAGAGGCATGCTTTAGTAGTTAGTGTAGCTCAACTTTCCATAGCATAAAGGCTACCCTAGACCCACCTTTAACAAGCTTAAAAAGGGAGCTAAAACTGAGTAAGTTAACTGCTGGCAAAATGAAGCTCAGTGCTGTTAAGAGGAAAACAACAAGATACAAACATGTGACAACTTAAAAATCACAATGCCATCCATTCAGTGCAATATGCAGATGATGTGTTATAGAATTGTGCACCGGAAACCTATAAGATTTCATTAACCAATGTCACTGCAGTAAATTCAATTTGAAAAAACTGATTAACAACAACAGCAACAAAAAACCCAAACGAAAAACTATGGATGCAAAGAAGCAGGAAACTTTGACCAGGAGAAAAAATAACCAACAGAAATAAATTGAGAAATGACATGGATGATGGAATCAACAAGTGTATTAAATACTTGTAATTAAAAAAAAACAGGTGTTAAAATTGTATTCAGGTATTTAAGAAAAGATGAATACATTTTAGAGAGAAATGGAAGATATAAAAAAGAACCAAGCCCAGCTCTAGAGATGAAAAATCTGAAATGAGAAACTCCCTGGATAGAATTAGAAATAGGATAGATGTCGCAGAAGAAGAAATCAGTACGTTTGAAGACATAGCAATAAAATAAAGGAAGAAAAATCTACAGAGTTTTAGTGAACTGTAGGACAGTGATTAATTAGGATAGTCAGGGAAGGTCTCACTGAAAGTTCGTATTACCAGCTACTTGAAACAAGTAAGGGAACAAGCCATGTGGATATCTGTGGAAAATCATATGGGGGTGAATTGTCTGTCTGTCTGTCTGTCTGTCTGTCTGTCTGTCTGTCTATCTGTCTATCTATTGAACGTTACCTGATACAACACTTTCCCTTTATAATTAAGGAGATTGAGTCATAAAGAGGTCAAGAAACTTATCCATGGTTAAAAATACTTAGTGAGACTTTCAGTGAAAATTCCAGATTACAGTAGTCATTCTGTAATTATCAGTTGCCTTTTCTCATTCCTTAATAGCATAACCAGCCCTAAAAATAGGGTCCATGCAAATTCAGCCATCTACTCTTTTCCTTCTAATACCTAATATACGAGCAACCAACTTCAGTGTGTCTTCTCCCCTCCTCTACCCCATCCCTTTTTTTGTCAAGGAACTGTTCTAAATTTTAAGCCCAGTTCCATAGGACTAATGTGGTGAAGAATTTTGCATTAGAGCTACCAACATGGGTATACTGGGAAATTCCTAACCCTATGATGAGCAGGAGAGGCTTTGCCTCTCTTTACTTGGGTTTCACTTTGATGCTACAGCTAAGTTTTTCAATAAGACTCAAAAGTGAAACACTACTCTTGGCACTTTTTTTTTTTGGTTTCTTGTTATATCCTTAAATATATCCCAGAGTCATTGGTGTTTCTGTTAAAAAATTTATGTTTTAGATGTTTAAATTTTTTGTCAGGCATATGGAAATTCTATCTAATTTAGTTCTCAAAGAGAAGTATGAAAAATCCCAAAATTTTAAAAACTACTTTGTTTATATTGCAGATAGTGAAGGTTTCAGACTACATTTTTTTAAAAAAGAGAATCTTTCTTTTGATAATGAACTTGAGTGATTAGGTAGAATATTTCTAAGTGTATTTTTTTCTGATCTCATTTCAAAATGTAGTATTTTTAAACTAAGCAAGAGTTCATAATGTTACTATAATATTTAAGATTGAGTTAAGTTTGGCTGAAAATATCAGAATACCCTCAGTAACAGTGGTTTAAACAAGACTGAGTTTTATTTGTCTCTCATCTGAAAGCTTGGGTAGGTGCTCCGAGGTGTTAGAGGTCTCCAGCATCAGGTACTTTCGTATTCCACTAGGGGTGGCCTCAGTCACCAGACCTGCCTTGCTAATTACGATGGATGCTTCAGTGGTTTATCATATCTGCATTTCAGTGAGCAAAAAAGAGTGAAGAAGGGTAACTCGAGCTCCCCGTCTCTTTAAAAACTGTACAGAAGGGGCACAGTCCACTTTGCTTATATAGTCTCAGCCAGATGTTAGTGACATGGTTATATTTAGCTGCATAGAGGTCTCAGGAAGGTCGTTTGTGTTCTTTAAGGCTATATGCTTGGCCAAAACGTGTGGATTCTCAAAAAGAAAGGGAGAGTGGATATTTGAGGTGATTTTGCAGTCTCTGCCACAGTAACTTAAAATGGAATGTCACAAGCGGAGTTTTAGAAGAAAGTTTGAAAGTAAATATTTTCCTATTAGTGGGGATATAAGAAGACAAAGCTGGTAGAAGTGTTTTCAGGCCTGAGTTGAGACTTCGACTGTAAACAATGAGAGATATAGGTCTGGGAGTCATCAGCGTCTGAATCGTAGTAAAAGCCACAGACCCTATGTGATCTTGTAGGGAAACCAAACACAGCAAGATGGAAAGAAGACCTGATATAAATCCTGAGCAACTTGCTCATCAGAGGGTAAGGAGAAGAGCCAATGGAAGAAATTGAGAAGCATCATTCTGAGAAGTAGGCAACAAAGGTGTGAGTGTGTGTGTGTGTGTGACATAATTGAAAAGAGTGTCAAGATGATGATGGTAGGTAACTGCATGATTTGTTGTAAGAGTTGTAAGAACAGTGAGGCTTAGAAAATTCAAGTGACCAAAGTCATTTGGCCAGAGGAGCTTTAGTGTTAGGGAATGAATGGGAATTGAGCTCAAAGAGAGAGCCTATGTAATACCACTCTTTCAAGAAATATGACTATTCAGACTCTTGGGTATGCCTATAGCTAGAGAGAGGTAAAGAGGAGAGAAGGAAAAATTAGGGATGCCGTAAAGTTGGTGGTGATTTATAGAATGAGATCACAGATGAAGAGGAATATAGATAGATGTAGGTTTTAACAGTCAGGACAATTGCCTTTTCCTCTCAGTCAGAGGTAAGATAAGAATATGTATCATTATATATCAATTTAGTTAATTTTCTCATTGCAAACAAATATATATATTCAGGATAAGTATTGTTTTCCTTGCATTGTTTCAGAGAATGTAAGAGATTAGGAGATGTATAATTTTTGCCCCTTGTTTCTCAGAGATAAGGAATATATTCCTTCTAAAAAAATAAGACATGACATTATACTATACCTTTAATTTTATAAAAAATATTTTATTGTTATTCTATTACAGTTGTCCCAATTTTCCCCCTTTGCCCTCCTCTGCGGTTTTTTAAAAAATCAGTTTAATATGTTACTCAAAGTTTGAAAGTTCTTCAAGTCTTTAAAAAAATCATCCTATTCACAGGAAGTAGTATACTTGAAGGATGGTTTCAATTTTTACTAGTAATAGTTGCTCCTGAATGCACTGACATATCAGTATTTTGGATATCTAATTTTTAAGAATTAAAAGTTAAATTGGATCACAGCAAGATAGTCATTCATCTAAAAGAGTTAAGCCATTCTTAATTTGATTATGCTTGCATGTTGAGTAAGTATATTCTTAATGTGAAATTAGTATGAATATACAAGACATTTATTTTTGCGAATTTTTATATATTAGAAGTTGCTCACTTTAATCATATAGTTTAACATAAAGTTTCATTCCTATGTGATTAGATATTTAATTTCATTGGAAAATATTAAACCATGAGAGCAGACACCAGTGCATAATAAGCAGTTGATTTTAGTCTGCCAGAAATAAACAGTGGTTTAAATAATATATTCTTCTTTGAATAGGAAAAAAGTTTAAAATGAAAAGAAGTATATCCAATTAAGTACATCTAAAATAAACAGCTTGCAAATATCATTCAGAAAGTAATCAGAGTAGTTGATGACGATGCAGATTTATTAAACTGGCTTCTTCCTTTTGCCCTGGCAGAGTGGCTTGGGTGGCTGGGACGTCCTCCCATACACCGAAAGGTTGCGGGTTGGATTCCTGGTCAGGGCGTATACAGGAGGCAACTGACCGATGTTTCCCTCTTTCTCCCTCTTCTTCCTTCCTCTCTTTCTCAAGTCAATAAGCATATCCTAGGGTGAGGATTTTTTAAAAACTTTTTTCCCCTTTTGTAGTTTTTAAGAAAAAATATTTTTTATTTCTAACCCTAAAATTTATTGAAAAGTATAAGCACCCTCTGGAGCTTAAAATGATACTTAATAGTCAAATTATAAGTTGTTTTTATACTATTCTGGACAATCAGCATAATTTATACTCAGACAACAATTCTGTGCTTAGTTTTCTAAAGGATTTCAATAGATGCCAGATGATTATGTGATATATCAGCCTTATTCTAGGTGGTTGTAGCCATAGACTAAAGTTTCTTAATGCTTAGATTTCTGTTCATGTTTCATGAAACATTTCTTGATTATTTGAATGATAATTTTTATACACATAACAGAGAATTGTGCTACTTGCTTGGCACTGCCACATACCTGAACTTCTTTCTTGCTAGGGTTCATATGAAGACGCCTCAAGTAAATCCTCGGCTCAGAAAGAAATCGAATTTATACTGTTTTAGGGTCTTCTAGTGTGTTAAACATAATGTCTTACATTTAGTGTTTGTTGATTAATTTTAAGAATGTGTTCAGTTTGTTAAACAAACTAGGTTCATTGACTTTTAATTTATTTTTATTGTTCAAGTACGGTTGTTTGCATTTTCCCCCCACTACTCCCCTGACTTTTAATTTTAAATGTACTACAATTTGTATAATGTGAACATGATGTCTTTCCTTCTTGGAACCTTAAATCTCAAGTAATTATTTCATATTTAATATTGGATAATGGAGGGAAGAAGGGGGAAGGGTTTTCAGGAACATCTATAAAGGACACATGGGCAAAACCAAAGGCGGGGGGGACCAAGGGTAGAAGGTGGGGATGGCTGGGGTGAGGGGAGTGGGGGGTGGGGAATGGAGACAGCTGTACTTGAACAACAATAAAAAAAAGTTAAAAATATTTTAAAGTTATTTTCTATGTTCTTGGCTCATTTTTTATTTGCCTTGTACTGTAGAGCAGATTTATTTATGCATGGTTTATTTTACTATGTTTAAGTTTTACTCTAAAGTTTCACTTTGAAAGTAGAATATAGACCACTGAATTTTGTCAAAGGAGATGGCTTTAGAAGATAAATTATTTTAATGTTGAGAAATTTTAAATTCTGTGTGCTGTTAGAGTTATTTTACTTTGATTATTGTTATCACTACCTCACTCCATCCCCTTTTACATGTCCTAGCCCAAGCTTGGATCAAAATGAAACAAAGGAGATGAAACAGACAAAACCACTGTTTTGGTTTCCTTGGACACAGAGGAGGCAGGTTTACGTTATGTTAAAAGCGTTACTAAATAGTTCAGAGAGATTGAATTAAAACAATCACAAAGAACACAAATTGTTTGAAAATAGTTCATTATTAGAGTATAATTTCAAACTTTTTGTAATGAATTCCTACCAGTAAAAACTTTTGAACAGTATATTATAAAGCATACCAGATAATTTTAATTGAATTTCAATCTTATGATTCTGATACAGTAATATTATGTTAAATATTTAAAATAGAATTTAATACTTTGTTGTGGTAACTTTTAAAGGTTTAGTTTTCATTCAGTTTATTTTAGTAGTTGATTTTTAGTGGCTAACATAATTGAATAGGCACTTTGCTGATTTACATCAATGCAAGGGAAACAGACATCATTGATGCACTCAGGGAATTTCTTTTTCAGTCCCATCCATTTTGCAAGGTGTTTGTTGACATTAGGCTAGTAAATTTCCATCTTTCTTGTATAAATAAAATATTCTTCCAAATTAATTGAAAGGTGTTCCCTTTTTCTTTTAAATATTTTTGTGGCATCTTTAATGCATATATTTGAGTATATGCTTCTTATAGGAATCTTTTTAAAAAAATTTATTGATTGATTTGAAGGGAAAGGGGGGGGGAGAGAAAGAAAGAAAGAAAAGAAAGAGAAACATCAATTTGTTGCTCCACTTATTGATGCATTTATTGGTTGATTCCTGTTTGTGCCGAGACTGGGGATCGAATCTGCAACCTTGGCACATTGAGACAATGTTCTAACCAGCTGAGCTATTGACCCAGAACTACAGGAATCTTTTAAGACTATTTATCCAAATTGTGAAGACTAGTTTAATTAAAAGTGAATAATAAAATTTGTAAACCTCATTAAATGTGTATATTTAAATAATTTGTAATAAGCCACTATTAAGTGGTGACAAATGAAAGAATGAAGAGCCCTTGCCATTTCCTTGTTACTGACTCTCTACTTTTCCGTTAGTATACTCAGCATAGTGTTATCTGTGGCCTCATGCCATGGGAACTCAGTGTCATTCTCCTTTACTAGAATGTAAGTGTCTTTCTCATTTTTAGATAAAATTAAATATGAATAGATATTTTCTCCCAACAGCTCAGTAGGTGATCTTGTAGTTTTGTGTACTGTACTGTACTGTATCTGGAGGACACTCCTGTAATGGGTGTTATTATTTGGAAATTTTAGGTTTACCTAGAGAAAGTCTCTCATATAGGTCCCAGGTTGGAGGGTCTGAAGAAGCCAAGTTAAACTGAGAAAAGTATTGGCTAATGTAGGTCAGGAAGTGTTCTGGGGCCAGAGAAAAGATTAGAGGAGTGAGAAAACCAGTAGCATCTCCACATGTGCAGACCTAGGCAGGACTCATCTGGATAATGACTGACTATGGTAGTGGAAGGGGTGAGAGCCTGGTCAGCTAGATGGGTCGTCAGGTACAGTGGCTCTGGAGGAAGTAATAAGCCTGGGAAACAGGGAGGTGAGCCCGGTGGTCTGCTTAAGCATTTTAAAGCCTCTGCAGGCTGTGTATTGAACAGGCTGTGTGGGTGCAACTACTAACATATTGCTCAGTTTTTCCCCTGAATTAATAGGTGATTCTTTTACTAGGAAAGACAAATTTCTTCCTTCCTTCCGTCCGTCCGTCCTTCCTTCCTTCCTTCCTTTTTTAATTGAATTTATTAGAATGGCATTGGTTAGGTTTTAAGTACACAATTTTATAATACATCATCTGTATATTGTATTGTTGTTCACCACCCAGCATTATTTATTCCCCATTTACCCTCTAAATTAGAAAGGACTCTCTTATTGCAAGAGACAGAAACTATATTCAAATGATTTAAAGTAAAAAAAAAAAAAAAAAGTCAGGAATATGTATTGATTCCCATAGCCAAAGTGGTAAAAAAGGCAAAGATAGATCTTTTGTTTGGAATGATCTAGAACCAGACTCCATATCATCAGGACTCCATCTTTTCATGTTGACTTAATTTTCCCACTGAACAGAGGTTTCTGGACCCGGCAGTATCCATTGCTGTGGCACTTCTGGACTCACACGTGCAGCTCTCTGTGATCAGTGAGAAACAGACCAGATCCAGTACCTGTGGAGAACACACATACCTGAGGAGGGTTTTGTTTGACCTACCTTGGTTCATGTGCACACCTCTTGGACAATCACTGGGGCCAGTGAAGTTAGGTACTGTGAGTCATGTATCCACCTCCGTGTTCAGGGGCATGAGATGTCATGCCAGGAAACGTAGGGGGAGCAGAAACACAGCTCCTGGGGTAATTGCTGAGAGTCAGTTGTCTCTGCCAGTTTATGCCTACTAATTATGCACTTAAAAATTAATCACAGAAGGTTTAAAATACATTTCGATTGTATAATATTGCAATACTTAGACTAAGTCACCTCCACACATTTCGGTTTTGATAGGAACAAAGTGAATGGGTTGTAAAGGTGTTGCACACAAGAATGGGGGAAGGGAGAAACTGGGGTCAGAAGACTTGGTATTTGCAAGATGGGTTGCAGACTTTATCACAGGTTTTTGTTTCTTTATTAACCTATAGTTCAGTTGGAGGAAAGGAATTAGGAGATGTTTTCGTTGTGTATAATTTTGAACAATACAATTTTGCTTAACACAATTTATTTTGTAACTTTTATTGTGAATATTTTTTCCTAGAGATTCATTAATTTGAGTTAACATAGGACTTAAATTGTCAGTTAATTTTAAAATTGTTTGAGAGCACATTGTGATGATAATACATACATTGAAAGATTTTTGAATATAGAGTTCTTCTAGTTTTTACATGAACTGGCAAGAATTCAGCAAAAATTCAACCAAATTATTTTGTATGCAATCTCCCCCGCCTCCCCTTTGTAGCGGTCAGAACAAGATTATAGTTTCCAGATGAAATTCTGAATGTCACATAGTGATGACATATATTTTCCTGGTTGGCTCAGCATGAGATGCAATTTTGCATGCCATGTCACGCTGACTTGCAGAATCCAAAAGCCATTATTTCCCAAGGGGCTTTCAAGAGTGATACTATCGAATGTAGTTTGTGTTTTGATGAAAAGCCTCAAGCATTATTGCAGTTTCTATGGCAAGTTGCTTAAAGCTTTATATATTATCTAAACTCCAGAAGTTTAAAAATAGTATTACTATAAAAATGTCACTTTTTCTTCAAGTTACTTTAAATTTATATTGCCAAGTAAAGTTGCAAATAAAATGATGATTAGTGTAAAATATAGATCAAGTATTAGGAAGATATGGCAGAAAGACCAGTAGACAGGGGACCGAAAAACCTAGGTTTTGACCTTAGTCGATATCTCAGACTAACCTCAGATAGTCACATTTCCTTTATTTATAAAGTGAGAATAAGTGTATTCAAAATAGCTCACAGATTTCAGTCTTCTTATAAGACTTAAATAAAGTAAGATATGTAAAAGTTCTATAAAATGATAAAACACAATTTGGATAGAAAGTGAAGATCACATTTTTTTATGTTTGCATTTTAAAAGGAAAGGTATAGGCTTCAAGCACGGTGAAGCTTATTTCATCTATAGGCTTCTGACCCTGAAGTGTAGTTTTATTTTTCCTTTTCTCTGTTTGATCTTGATGGTTTTAAAGTTGCCCTGAAACCTACTGTTTCCCTTCATGCCTGCCTAACATTTATTCCACACTGACGATCTTCCTATTTTACCTTTGTCTTAACTGACTTGCTTTGTTATGCATTTTTTTAAGGTTGTATCCTGTTGCCTGGACATCTCTGTTCAGATGTCCTACAGGCCCCACAAAACCTAACGTGTGTGAAATCTGTGCAACTGTGTACGTCTCCCCACCACCACTCACCGTGTTACTTAGGGCTGAAACTGAGGGTTTATTCTAAGTGTCTCCTTTTCCTGTCCCTTCTGCGTCTGTTACATCTTGAATCTTTTTGTTCCAGTCTGTTTGTATGCACCAACCCTGGTCAGAGCCACACATTTCTTGTACAGGATAATGTAAGGCTGTCCTAACTAGTCTCACTGGTGTGGATTCCAAATTATCTCATCATCTGATCTCAGTTACTGTAATTCACTTTCCAGATGACAGCAAGTCCTCTTACTAAAAATCTAAATTGGGTCATTTTATTCCTTGCTTAAAACACTTCAGTGACTTTTTATTGCACTGAAAATCCAAACTCCCTAACATGGCCTATGTAGTTTGACCTGATCAAGTTTTCGTCAGGTTCTTCCATTCAATCCCTTGGCATTTTTTCTTACACTCACCCTCTTCTATTTCTTCAAACACGCTGTGCTTTTTCTTGCCTGGGTTCTTTTACCTCCGCTGTTTCCATTGCTTTTTTCATAGCTGTGTATTTTTTACATTCTAAGTCTTAGTTTAAATGTTGTCCTTTCAGTAAAGAAACCCTCTGTATTCATCCTTTTTAAAATAGGTCTGTGCCACTCTCCCAAGATTCCCCACCTTAACACTACTCTTTTTTTTTTTCGCTGTAACACTTACCATAATTTTCCATTCTTTTTATGTCTCTGTCTGGAGTGTATATCAGGGACCATATCTGACTTGTTTAATTTTATATTCCTAGACTCTCAGAAACTACTTCTGGCATTGAGCAAATACGTAGTAAATAGTTACTGTATGAATGAATGAAACCCTTTTTTCCTTATTTTTATTTAAGGGCTTAATAGTCATATTTCTTAACCTGCTTTGCCCACTGTCCTTTGATTGATTTAAATTGATATCCTATAACTTTTTATCTGTTACCAGGTTTCCCAGGGATACTTTTCAAATGTTTAGAAGTTTGCAGCTTTTGGTACATTTTAAATTTGTGCACATAATCTTTTAGGGTATTTCTGCCCACATCAGAAATTTTGGAATGTTTATAGATGCTGAATTATGAGGATAGTCCAGATACAACCATGATTTTGAGGCAAAATTTTATCTTTAGTCAAACATAACCATGAGTTCTTACAGTTTTCTTAACTCTGTGCTAAATGCTTTGGGAAATTGAAAATAGAGTATGGCATGGCTTATGTTCTGATGAGCTTTAGGCCCTAGCTGGAGAGGAAAAAGTCTGTGTGCAGTGTGGTATTTTTTATACACAGCTATGAAAAAATCTTCCTTACATAACTGAGGAAGATTTAGGGAAAGAAGCCATATCTGTAGACTTTAGGAATTAGAAAATTTTTCATTGAAGAGGTACAACTTGATGTAGATCTTAGATAGGAATTACAATAGTCAAAAGGAGCGCTTCACTGGTATGCAGACAGCTGGGGCTGGATGATGAATTGGAATGAAGAGTCTTTAGTGGAAATAGTAGAAAATAAAGTTGAACAGATTCAGAGAGGGCTTTACAAATCTACTTTAAAATGCTATTCTTTAATAGTATTCAGTGGTTAAGAGGAGTCTGTAGGGTGGATCTGAAAGAGAAAGAATCTTTGCAGAAGTGTTGCTTACCCTAATTTATAGTGAAGAAGATTTCCAACATGTTTCCAGTCTTAGAGTTGGAGACAAAGTATTTATTTAGGTAATTCTTGAAAACGAAAATTGATCCTTTTCTTACATTTTGCAAGAGTTATATTTATATTTCTTTCCAGTGATACCAAAAATCATTATTAGGATTATGAATGAGTAATATCATCTTCTTTTCCATAGTTAAACATATGTGGGTTAGGAAAGATTAGAAGCTCATTATGAGGCAATGCTTCTACAATTAATTATATTTACTACATTATGATAAAATTTTCTAAAATAGGTCTGTGCTGCCTATCCATTTAGTGAGTCTGTTACTCATCTATTTTTCTCATTTGAATGTAAGTTCCTCAAATGCATAGCCCAAGTCATATACATCTTTTTTCCTCTAGCTACCAGTATAAGTAGGCACTCAGTGAGGATTTTGAATTGAACTAAGCAACTTTTCCGTAGCTCATAAGTCTTGGAAGAGGTCAGCATTTTCCTATATCTCATTTTTCAACTGTTTTTCAGGTCACAACAACCAAGTGGAAGAATAGCAATATAATGAGATTCACAAATCAGCATCTGTCTACCTTTATTCTTGCTGTGCTGAAATTCCCTAAATCCTTGTGAGATCTCTTATAGCCTTGAGGAAATTGGGAATTGAGAGAAAGGTAGCTTTTATATGATTCTCCTTCTACTGTGTTCTTTAATGCAGTATTGTTGCCAGTATTCTTACCTTCAGGGAACAGCCAGGAGGACAGGAGGCTGGGGCAGAGAGAGCACGGGGGAGAGAAATGGAAAGGGAAGTCAGAAAGGCCATGGGGAAACCAGATCCTCTAGGAACATACAAGCCATTGTGAGAACTTTACTAGTAAAAATGAGTGAGATGGGATGCCACAGAAGGGTTTTGATTAGAGGAATGATGTGCCCCCCTTTTGGCTATTTTAACATTACCCATCACTCTGGGCGCTGTACTTACAGTGGACTAGAGGGAGGAATGTATAGAAACAGGTTGTCTGATTGCCATGTGGCTATTGGTATAGTGTATTCCTGTAATCACGGGGGGTTGGCCCAGGATAGTATCCCTAGAGGACATAAGGTCAAATTCATGATATATTTTGAAATAAAGCCAATGAAATTATGCCAATTGTCTGTATGTTAGCATGTGAGAGAGGGGGTGGGTCAGTGCTTTTCTCCCCCCACAGGGAAGTTGGAATGTGGATTTGCTATTTACTGAGACTTGAAGGAATATAAAAAGAATGCTGTGGGGACAGGGAGAGATTCAAGAGTTTTGCTTTTAGCTATGTTAAGGTTAGACAGATAAAAATTCTGAAGTTTAGAGCACAGATCCAGACTCTCCCCTGGGAACTGTCACCATGTAGAGGATACTTAAAGCTGTGCCACTGAGTGAGGTCACCTAAGAAGAGGGTGTTTGTAGAGGAGAGAGTGTTTGTAGAGGAGAGAAATGGCCCAGTAACTGAGTCCTTAGTCCTTCTAACTTTTAGAGGTCTGAAAAATGAAGAACTAGCACATAAACCAACAAAGAGCAGCCAGTGATGTTGGCAGGGAATATAGGGACAGTGGTGTCCAGCAGGTAGTGAAGAAAATGATCAACCTCTAGTAGGTCCTATTAGTCATTGTTGTCCAGTGGCTCTGAAAAACAACCACAGAATCTCAGTGACTTGATCCAGTAGAATGCATTTCTTGTCTGAGGAAAACCCCTTGTTGTTTCTTGCTCGGTAGTTCTCTTCCAAGCAGTGACTCAGGCGTCTTCCTGTTAGGTGCACTGCTGGCCCTTTGCATGTTCTGCATTAGCCAGTAGCTAAACAAAGAGAAAGGCAGGTGAAGAAAGCACACCAGCTTTCACTTGCCTCCAAAGCTTTCAATGCGTCACCTCACTTTAGGTTGCATTTTATTATTGAGACTCATCCACAATGATTTGTCTAGCTGCAGACTATACTGTTTAATGAGCATCTTTTCTCTGACACAGAGAGTGACCTTGACCCAAGAGTGAAAATCTTTAGAGAATGAAGGAGCGAGAGTGCTGACCTCAGGATCAGATAGATTACTGCAGTAAGAGGGGGTGGTGGGTGTGTGGTTGGATGACACGAAATTCAAAGTGAGGCTTTTTGGAGGAGGAAGTACAAAAACACTCTAACTCGTAATGGGGAACAGGGAAGTCATTTAGCCCACTTGCAGTCCCAGTCTTACGCAGAGGATGGGAGAGAAAACATCAGCTGCTGAAGAGGACTCCACTGAGAGCAGTGTCCTCAGATTTGCTAGAACAGTTGAAGGGTAAGGTTAGAGAAGAGTTTGGGAAGGTCTAAGAGATGGTGCTGAAGATGTATCATGAGTCCTAGAGGGTAGAACGGAGGAGATTTCAATGTTGTGGAGTGAGAGATGGGGTCTGGTGGGGGTCGTACAGATCTCTTTGATGATGAGCGTCTGGGCGATAAGAGTTTTTGGACTTCTCCCGGGGCTGATGTAAATAGAGATAAGGGCATGAAGGTACAGCAGCAACCCTGGCGTTTGTAAGACTGGATTAGGTATCTAGGTGGTGAGTGTTGGGACCTGAAGGAATGTGGTCTTCCCACGATCCCTCAGTTGGTGTAGTATTTATCCAATTTTATGATATACGTGTGTGTATCCAGCACAGACCTCAGTTCTGTAACTAGGTGTGCAAATTGTAACTGTTTTTCTGTAGAACTTAATTTATTTCGATCCTTTATTCTGCTGGGTTAAGAAGTAAAGTAATGCGAAGTCAATTCAGAGTCCCCAGAGTTGTGTTTCGTTTTCGAGGTGACAGTGTTGAGGAAAGAGTTTGAGTCTGTTTCTGTTCTGCGGCGTCACTTTTCTTCAGGCCGTGGGAGAAGTATCTTTAGAAGTGGAGAGCTTAGTTAAGCTCTCTTTCTCTCTGAGTACTTGAAACAAGTTTAAAGGAATAAAAAATGATACATTCAATAAACACTTAAAATTACAGACTTAATGCATACCAAAATGACTGCAACTACATATTCCAATTTAAATCACCAGACACAAGAATAAGGAAGTTTGTTATTTGGACTGGCCCACTCCGGACAGGATGCCCTTTCCTCGCGGGGTCACTCAGACTGGGACTCTGCGGGCATGCCAGGTCGCCCAGTGGGCACACCTTTGGGGTGTGGGAGGAACCCAGAATACCTGGAGAAAATCTGTGCAGACATGGGGAGAACATGGAAATGACACACAGATGGTGGCCCCAGCCGGGAATTGATTTTTTTTTTCCTCATCAACCTTATAAGGCAGCAGCAAGTCAACATGACTCGAAGACCTGCTGTATTAAGCTTATATCTTCCGTCTTATATCTGTCAGCTCTTGGAGGACAGGGACTGTGTAACATATTCCAGCCCACACTGGGTACCCTTGTATATAGCAAGTGAACATTGCATAGCCCTGGCAGGGTAGCTAAGTTCCTTAGAGTGTTGTCCCAATGTACCAGGGTTGCGGGTTTGATCCTCAGTCAGGGCACATGTGAGAGTCAACCAATGAATGCATGTATAAGTGGAACAGCAACTCAGTGTTTCTCTCCCCCACCTCCTTTTCTTTCTCTAAAATCAATCAGTCATTTTTTAAAATTTTATGAGGAGCAAGATTCCTTTCTCCTCCTCTCTTCCCTTTTTCTCTTATGCTTTCCAAAACACGAGAGTGTTCATATTCTAGCAGTAATCTGATCATCCAAGGTTTTCTCATTCATTTTTGTATAGTTACAAGAGGTCTAACGATAAAGACTAAAGTTCAAGTGAGAACTGATCTGCAGAAGTGGCAACAGTGGGAAGTGCTTGTGAAGAATAAATATAAAATATTAACACCAATTTCATACTACTACATGAAAGTCAGCTTCATTATTTCAGAGTTGCACTTGACTAACTTGATTTTTATTGAACCTTAGCCTGTGTGTAAAATATGTGGAAAATAATACCTGCATGGTCAACAGTGGCCGCTATAAGAGAAAAGACTGCCCCTTCCAACCTAAAAATTCTTAATACTCCTCCAAGATCTTATCGCACTATCTAGAAGGGCTTAGCTTATATTCTACGCTGTGCCGTTATTTCTGGTGGTGGCAGTGTTGACTGTGGGTTACATACACTAAGAAAGTATGGAGTTCAAATCCTTTTTTGTGTTCTTTTTTATTTTGGAAATTCAGGATAAAAGAATGTTAATGGTCTCATGGATCATTGTGGTATAACTTGAATGGGAGAAACTAGAGACATTCTAATCTTGGCTTTACTACTTACAGCAAGGTGGTGTTCTGCAATGGTCTCTCAATCCTTCCTTCCTCGTCTTCCCCTTTTGTTTCCCTCCTCTTTCTGTGTTTCTCCTTTTTACTTTCTTTAACAGACAGCTGAATCCGTGTCCCACACCATGGTTTCCCAGTGAGATTTAGGCAGCCTTTAATGTTTATCTCCTGAAAGTAATGAATAAGAAAAGTGCAACCTAAATAGTTGAAGTGATTCTGAAATCATGCAGTTTGAATTTGGTAGGATAAAAAGTGGTATCTAGGTTTCCTTGTTGCAAGTATATGCTTTGAGAAAACTTTATGTAAGTATATTTATCCCACTGGTGCCTGAAATTTCGCTAAACTTAAAAAAAACTAATGCCATATATATATAAATGATACTATGTCTTTTTTTTTCCACAATGGTATTCCCAGTTTCTAACATAAATCCCAAAACATGGTAGGTGTTCCTTAAGGAGTATCGAATGACATTTTTGCAAGTTAAAATTATGGGATATTTTAATTTTCTTCCTCCCTGCCTGCCTTTCATTATTTTTTGGTGAGCTGCATTTTCTGATTATTCACTCATTAACATATATTAATTCTGTAACAAAAATATTTCCAAAAATATACCATACATCAGTAAGAGAACATGTTAAGCCCATTAACAGCTAACACTTTACCCTAGTCTTTTATGACGTCTTTGTGGACAAATTAAGGAATGTGACACTGTGATTCACTGTTGTGTCAAGGTCTGGTTTCTCTTCCAAGGGATTTACCCTTCTTCCTTCTTCAAATTCCTGCATGGAGACCTGGGAGGTATGCCCTTCTAGGTTGCCCGGCATTCATCACTCAGTCTTTAGCTTTCTGAACTTGGACTAAAACGTCTCTATAACCCCACTCAAGTCCTACTTAAGCATTTCTCTCTTCCCCGTGCTTGCAGTACTCCTGTCTTTATCTCTTAGGAAGCCTCTATTTTCCTTATGGGCTCTCTTTGGTAGTTGTCATCTCTCTGTTTATGACTGTTTGAAGGGTGCTGCCTCTCCAGGATGATCTACAACCTGCATTTGCAAGGTTTACTCTCAGGAGACATTTTATTTTACTTTTTTTCTTTTTAAAGCAATTCAACTCTATTTAAGACAACTACCCCCAGCACAGTATTGTCTTGGCTGTGAGTACATGGCTGAATAGCTTGATTTTCCGTGGACATAAAGGAAAGATAAAGGTTGGCACATGTTTTTTCTTGGCGATTACCTAAAATTTCAAAAATGAAATTATAAATAATAGAAATTACATTTTTGACAAAAATGTCAAATGATATGCTACTAGGTAAAGGTTTCAAGGAGGTACACGTGATATTTTTCTTTTTAAAAAATATATTGATTGAATGATTCAACAATATTTAGTGAGCAAGGCACTATGCTGTTTCAAGGTTCTGCATTGTATAAATAGATAAAGGATACATGGATTGTTATTTTAGTGAAATGAATACTGTCTGAGTATCAGCACTATATTGAATAAAGTAGATAAACATATAAGTGGATGGTTAGATATCTTATGGTTAGATATCTTATGGAAAAATTGCTACAGTAATTTTTTATTGTTGATCTTCTGTTAGAATCGCCCCCCTTGTTGACCTTTAACCACGGCCACTCACTGCTGTAGCAGGTAACTGTGCTCTGCCGCTGCTTTCGGAAAGACAGATGTTCAAATGTTTAATATTATACCATGAAAAATTAAATGTTATCCAGAATTATGTCAGAGCTCTGTAAGATTGTAGAGGGAGGACCAAATCGAATTGGGGGAAATCGCTGACCGTGCCTCAGAGGAAATGGCAGGCAGGGCGCGACTGAAACAGGGGGTAGATTGTGCTGGAAGCGGAGGGCAATCATTTCAGATCGGGTAAACTTCCCGTTCTTTTCTGTGCATCACAGTCAGTTTTTAATCATTATTCCTCATATCTGTAGTACTTTTACAAGTTTTTTTATATACATTGTTATTTTTAAAGTGAATATTAGTTTTCTTGAAATCATATATAATTATTATTAAATTTTCACACTTAGATTAAAATGCTTTCACCATATGAAACTCTAAATTAAGTTGACCCAAGTAAAGTACTTTCTCCAGAAATGATGATTGCATCCTTTAGTTATTATTTATTAGATCATCGTATTAGAGACGACAGCATTTACAATAAACATGTGATTCTTTTGGTTCGTAGTGACTTTCAGTACTGCTTCATGGTAACATAACATGTCAAAACTTATTGGCAATCTTAGCTTTTATTAGATGGATTTATTTTTAAGTTGTAATAATATTTTTATATAATATTGATACTCTGTATCAGTAGATTTAGAAAGTTTGATTAGGAGCAACTTCTGTGTACACCTTTGATACTCATTGTTTCAAATAATTTTAAAGTTCGGTCTATATTTTAAACATTTTTATAGCATTTATTTTTAGACCAATTTTAGATTTACAGCAAAATTAAGGGGACGGTGCCAATATTCCCCTTAGTGCCCTGCCCCCACAAGTGCATAGCCTCTCCAGTTAGCATCCGCCACCAGAGTGGTACCTTGTTAGAAACTTACTGTGTATAGACACATAAGAGTCACCCAAAGGCCGTGGTTGACACTCGGGCTCACTGGTGGTGTAATTCCATGGGTGTGGGCAGACTTATAATGACAGATTCCACCACTGTAGAATCATACAGAGTAGTTTCACTGCCCCGAAAATTGTCCGTGCTTCCTAACTGCTGGCAACCGTAGATCTTTTTACTGTCCCTACAGTTTGGCCTTTCCTCGGCGTCGTATAGTTGGAATTCTACAGCGTCTAGCCTTTTCAGACCGGCTTCTTTCACATAGCAATGTGCATCTAAGTATCCTCCTTGTGTTTTCATGGCTTGATCGCTCACTTCTTTTAGGTGAGGAATAATATTCCATTTTCTGGATGTGTAACAGACTTTATCAATTCAACTACTGAAGAACATCTTGGTTGCTACTCAGTTTTGGCAATTATTAATAAAGCTGCTATAAACATTTGTGTGCCAGTTTTTGTGTGGGCGGTTTGCCTTTAAGTCAGTTATTTTAATTGGCAGAGTTCTGCAGTAAGTTTAGGTGACCGTGTTCTCATAACTAGTCATGTACAAAAGAAAAGCGATGAAGTCCAAGTGAGTAGAAAGTAAATTAATGTGTGTTTTATTTTTTAAATTATAATAGGTAATTTATTGTTGTAAATATTTAATTCTGAAGTAAAGGGAGTAAAGAGTTACGTAAATATGCCCTCACCCATACCCACTCATAAATTCCGTTTTACCCTCCTTAGAGGTAACCACTGTAAAAGGTTTACATTCTAAAAGTTGTTGAAAATCTCTCATTTCTTTATTTTAGATGGATAAAAATTTTAATAACATAGAGAATAGAATATCACATTTCATTTTCTTAACATATAAATATGCCTTTTATGTAATCACATGCTTCTTTTGGTTACCATCAAAGTCAGTTTTTAGAATTGAGGGATTTCTGTTGTCAGGAAGACGCATTTCCTATTAATTTGGGATGAATTGGATACTTTGTAGGAATTTCCTTTTTCTTAAAGTGAAGTTTTTATTGATATACATTATCCTGAGAAATGGGTTACAACTTAATTCACAAAGTTGAAGACATCCAAGCATTCAATAAACAAAATCACCGTTGCTGCAAGCGCCTGACTTCCAACCACCCACTCCCGACAGACTCTCCAGCACCCTCCTGACTTTAGCAGTAGTTTTGTTGATTTTTGAATAGTTGTAAGTTTCAGTAATTCCATCATTTAAGATGATGTAATACGATATTTTATAATCTCATAATAGTTTTAATTTTAAGCAAGGATATATGGAATAACCTTGAAAATATTTTCTGTATATTTTTGTAAAACTGTAAAGTTCATTTCCATTAAATAACTAATATTCTTATACTTAGAATCCAGACCATTGTCAGTCCCTGTGAAAGCCATGCTGACTATAACTGAAGGCTGCAGAAGTCCGGAAGAAAGGATGAAGGAGTTTATTGGAGCGGTATGGAATGCGGTAAAGAGTCTCACACTGCAGGTAAAGTAAAAGTTAGAAATAGCATGGTTTTAGCTTCTGTGACCCTTTTTAATTTTCAGTAAAAGTTTTCTCACTGGTAACACTTATGTAAACTATCTTAGTTCCATAATTTAGATAAAAACTATTGGTGCACTTTGCATATTACTAAGTAATTTATATAAAACATACATTACATGCTCTAATATAGTTATAAAAATGCACAAACTTTAAGATGTTCCTTGAATTAAAAAAATTAATTTATTCTACTTTTTATTTCTTTTAAGCATTATTTGAAAGATTTTAAATGCTCATTGTACAGATTACATTCTTATCTCAGTACTGAGATAAAAATTTAGTTGGAATTAAATTAAAATATGGTGATTGGCTTAGGGAGGGGAGAGAGTGGGGTTGGGATGAAGTTGGGAAAGGAAGAAAAAGCAGGAACAACTGTTATAGCATGAACAATAAAAATAAATATTAAAAAAATAAAAGATTTTTCTAAATATTTCCCTACCAAATCACAAATTAAATATGAAAATGATAATTTTAACTACTAATGTTATTGTTATTAAATTATCTTCCCACTTATTTTTACTTTTAAGTACTCATAATTTAATCTTACTGAATTAATCTCCTTTTAGATCATGATTTATCTGATGAAAATGCACAATTAAATGCTTATTAACTCTCACAGGAATTAGGTAAAAGTAGCCCAGCAGTTACACATTTTAAGCTTTTGTATAGAATTTTTCTCTTTGAGTAAGATGTGAAAGATTGATATCAAAGGCATCTTTATAGAATATTTTGTGTACCAGAAAGTAATATCTCTTGAGAACTGGGGCCTTCCAGTTATGTTTAAGATGTGGAAAATTGCAAAAAAAGTTACTCACATTAAGCACAAGAGGAGATCAATGATCTACAAAGTATACCATGATGCTTCACCCACAGAAACTTCAAGATAATATTGGGTTGGCCAATAAGCTTGTTTGTTTTCACTGTGCAATAGCTCCAGTAGTGCTTAGTTGTGTTTAACTGCATTCTGAACAATTCTGTTAGATTGTATTGTGACAGCTGTCTTACAGCATGCATTTTTTAAAAATTATATTTTATTAGATTATACAGTTGTCCACCCAGCACCCCCCACTCCTTCAGGCAATCCCCACACCATTGTTCATGTCCATAGGTCATTTCCTATACTGTACTTTACATCCCCATGGCTGTTCTGTAACTACCAATTTCTACTTCTTAATACCCTCACCTCTTCACCCATTCCCTCAAAACTCTCTCCCATCGGGGAACCATCAAACGCTTTCTGTATCCATGATTCTGTCTCTGTTCTTCTTGTTTCTTAGTTTGTTTTAGATTCAATTATGGGTAGCTATGATGGATTGTCATTTTATTGTTCATAGTTTAGAACAACTTTTTTTTTCATTTTCTTTTTTTAAAATTTTTATTATTGTTCAATTACAGTTGTCTGCATTTTCTCCCCTTCCCCCACCCCATCCATACTCATCTCCCTTCCATGTTTCCACCCTCCCCCTTGGTTTTTGTCTATGTGTCCTTTATAGTAGTTCCTGAAAACCCTTCTCCCCACTGTCCCTCCCCCCTCCTCTCTGGCTGTCATTAGATTGTTCTTAATTTTAATGTCTCTGTTTATATTTCCTTGCTTTTTTCTTTTGTTGATTATGTTCCAGTTAAAGGTGAGATCATATGGTATTTGTCCCTCACTGCCTGGTACTTTGCTTAGCATAATGCTTTCCAGTTCCATCCATGCTGTTGCAAAGGGTGTGAGCTCCTTCTTTCTCTCTGCTGCGTAGATTTCTGTTGTGTAAATATACCATAGTTTCTTGATCCACTCATTTGCTGATGGGCACTCAGGTTGCTTCCAGCACTTGGCTATTGTAAATTGTGCTTCTGTGAATATTGGGGTGCATAGATTCTTTTGGATTGGTGTTTCAGGGCTCTGAGGGTGTAATCCCAGCAGTGGAATTACTGGGTCAAAAGGCAGTTCCATTTTTAGTTTTCTGAGGAAATTCCATACTGTTTTCCACAGTGGCTGCACAAGCCTACATTCCCACGAGCAGTGCAGTAGGGTTCCCTTTTCTCCGCATCCTCTCCAATATTTATCTGTTGCTTTGTTTATGATGGTCATTCTGACTGGTGTGAGGTGGTATCTCATTGTGGTTTTAATTTGCATCTCTCTGATGGCTAGTGATGCTGAGCATCTTTTCATATGTCTCTGGGCCCTCTGTATATCCTCCTTAGAGAAGTGTCTATTTAAATCTTTTGCCCATTTTTTAATTGAGTTTTTTGTCTTCCTGGTGTGGAGTCGTGTGAGTTCTTTATATATTTTGGAGATCAAACCCTTGTCTGAGGTATAATTGGCAAATATGTTTTCCCATATAGTTGGTTCTCTTTTCATTTTAGTGTTGTTTTCTTGAGCCATGCAGAAGCTTTTTAATTTGATGAGGTCCCATTTGTTTATTCTTTCCTTTATGTCCCTTGCTTTAGGGGACATATCTGTGAAGATGTTGCTACATGGAATGTCTGAGACTTTCCTGCCGATGTTTTCTTCTAGGACTTTTATGGTGTCACAACTTATATTTAAGTCTTTTATCCACCTTGAATTTATTTTTGTGTATGGTGTAAGTTGGTGATTGAGTTTCATTTTTTGGCATGTAGCTGTCCAGATCTCCTAACACCATTTGTTGAAGACGCTGTTTTTACTCCATTTTATGTTTCCTCCTCCTTTGTCAAATATTAATTGCCTGTAGAGACTTGGGTTTATTTCTGGGCTCTCTGTTCTGTTCCATTGGTTTATCAACCTGTTTTTTTGCCAGTACCATACTGTTTTGATTACAGTGGCTTTGTAATACAGTTTGATATCAGGTATGGTGGTCCCTCCTGTTTTTGAACAACTTCTTTTTCTTAAATAAGTCCCTTTATTTTTCATATAATAATGGTTTGGTGATGATGAACTCCTTTAGTTTTCTTTTTCTTGTCTGGGAAGCATTTTATCTGCTCTTTGATTCCAAATGATATCTTTGTTGGGTAGAGTGATCTTGGCTGTAGGTCCCTGCTTTACATGACTTTGAATATTTCTTACCATCTCCTTCTAGCCTGCAAAGTTTCTTTTGAGAAATCAGCAGACAGCCTTATGGGAACTCCTCTGTGGGTAACTACTTTTCTCTCCCTACTTTTAAGATTCTCTCTTTATCTTTAACATTTGGCATTTAAATTATAATGTGTCTTGGAGTGGGCATCTTTGCGTCCATCTTGTTTGGGACTCCCTGTGTTTCCTGGACTTGCATGTCTATTTTCTTCACCAAATTAGGAAAGTTTTCTTTCATTGTTTTTTCAAATAGATTTCCAGTTTCTTTCTCTTTCTCTTCTCCTTCTGACACCCCTATTATACAGATATTGGAAAGCTTGAAGTTGTCCCAGAGACTGCTTAACACTATCCTCGTTTTTTGGGATCCTTTTTTCTTCTTGTTGCTCTGATTGGTTGTTTTTGCTTCCTTATGTTCCAGATCATTGATTTGATTTTCACATTCATCAACTCCATTGCTGTTTCCCTGTAAATTGTTCTTTATTTCATTTAGTGTATCCTTAGTTTCTGACGGGATCTTTTTTATACCGTTGAGGTCCTTAGTAAGTTCCTTGAGCATCCTTATAACTCTGTATCTGATAGATTGCTTATCTCTATTTTGTTTAGTTCCTTTTCTGGGGTTTTGATCTGTTATTTAGGCCACTCTGTCCCCTCATTTTGGAAGCCTCCCTATGTTCGTTTCAATGTATAAGGTAGAGCTGCTATGACTTCTGTCTTGGTAGCATAGCATAATGTAGTAGGTATCCTGTAGGGTCCAGTGGCACAATCTCACCTATTGCCCAAGCTGGATACTCAAGGTGTGCCCTTCGTGTGGGTTGAGTACACCCTTCTCTTATTGTTGATCCTTGATTGCTCTTGTTAGTTCAATGGGAGGGATTTACCCAGACCAGTCACCTGCAAGGACTGGCTGTGACCACTGACCACCAACCTCAGCCATCCATGGAGGATCAGCTGTGCAGGGGCAGGGTGGTGGTGCTTCAGTGTGGTCTGTAGTTGTCCACTGAGTGTGCAGGCTCTGCAGTCTCCTGGGTGGTGCAGGCCAAGGTCAGCCCCTACCTGTGTTCTACCCATGTCACTCTGCATTAGCTATAATGCAATCCGAGATGGCCGCTATTTGTGCTGGGCTTGGAGGTTCCTAGACAAAGCCACACAGTGAATCTAGAATGGCTGCTGCTAGTACCTGGTCTGGGGCTACTTAGCAAGGGATATGGGAACTGGGGGCTCACTGATACCAGCTGTTGCTGGTTTGAAAGGATTTAGGAAGTTGTGAAGCATGTGCCAAGACAAGCCATTCGTATGGAAAAGTCACTGTTAACCCCTTTGTTGGGCCCATAAGTTGGGTGGGACGGAGTCTCTGGAGATCTCCCGTGTGGGACAAACAGTGTTAGCCACGTTGACGGATTCTCAGATATGGCACCTACCTGCTGGCTCTGTTAGGGGAGGGTTCAGAAAAGGGACAATGGCCTCTGCTTACCTTTCTGTCTGGGAACCAAGCTGTCTACCAGCTCTCGCCTTGATGCCAGACATTTCCATTCCTCCTTCACGACACTGGTGCCTTTCAAGGTACTACCCCGATACTGGATCTCAGAAGGAGTGAGCCGAACTAAGTCTGTGTGTGGTGTTCTTTAAGAGGAGCTGCTTGGGACTCCAGAAGTTTCTTCCACCAATTTAATCCTGGCTGATTTTTGCAGCCAAATGTTGTGGGGACTTAATTGTCCTAGCACTGGAACCCTGTGCTGGGGGGCCTGGTGTGGGGCTGTGACTCCTCACTCCCGAGATATCCCTCCTAAATTTTTATCCACCACACGTGGATGTGGGACTGGCCCATTCCACATTTGCATCCCTTCTACCAGTCTGGATGGATGTGGTTTCTTTAATTCTGTCGTTGTCAGACTACCGTTCAACTCGATTTCTGACAGTTCTGAGTGATGGTTGTTCTACAGTTTAGTTCTAATTTGATGTGGTTGTGCAAGGAGGCATGCTGTGTTCACCTGTGCCGCCATCTTGACCAGCTGATCATCAGTGTGCATTAAAAAAAAACTTGTCAAACATGGTGAATTTTTGTGTAGTCACTTTAATATTGAAGATGGAAGAAAATAAGCAACATTTTTGGCATATTATGCTTCATTATTTCGAGAAAGGTAAAAATGCAACTGAAACACAGAAAAAGATTTATGGAGTGTATGGAGAAGGTGCTGTGACTGATTGAACATGTCAGAAGTGATTTGTGAAGTTTCATGCTGAAGATTTCTCTCTGGGTGATGCTCCACGGTCCAGTAGACCAGTTTAAGTTGATAGAGTTCAAATTGAGACATTAATTGAGAACAGTTATACCACGAGGGAGATAGCCAATATACTCAAAATGTCCAAATCAATAAAGTTATTGGTAAAAATGAGAAATGAGACTCATTTCAGAACATGTAGACTTTTTGGCCAACCCAATAAAAATCTACTGCTTTTAGCTGCTACATTTCTGGTAATTTGTTGTGCAGCATAGAAAAGTAATAAAGACAGACATATGATGCTTAACTATATTACATTCTGATTATCATAATAAAAACTTACCTAACCAGTGTTAGAACTATATCTGTAAAAATCTCCAGTTGCCTAATATCAGTTTGTGAAATATGATTATTTGAAATACTGTTAATACAAGAGCCAATAAACTGGATATTGGTGGTCCTTTTCAGGCTCTTTTCTGGGCATGTTGCTTATGAAAAAATTAGAAGAATGAGAAGGAGAAAGTGTGTTTTCTAATTTTTTTGTTGTTAAAACTCCATCTCGCTGGAAATGTGACCTCTTCACTGACGTCAGCTTTGTCTCACCAGTCTCAGCCAGCATGAAGCCTTTTACAGTTAATGTATTCCTAATAGCTAGTTGTGTCGACTCCTCTGTTCTTTTCTAGGGTTTCCTTTGATGCAGTGGTGGCATTAGATAGGACAGCTGAGACCCAATGAAAACAGGAAACATTTAGTGCTTTTGCATTGTCTGTGATTGTAGAAACGGAGAATACACAGTACTCTTAAGATATTGCTGAACATTTGTAGTCAATGTTAATTTCTTTAATCTATAATAATATACTATCTCCTTCTAATCTTCATTGTTTATCACTCACTTCTCCATGCCCTCCTTCGTATTAAAGCTTAACTGGACCAATTTATCTTGCCCCTGATTACTTTTTATATTTATTCACTTAAATACATGTAGTTTTTATTTTGATGAAACCCTTCCTCTCAGGGAAGACCGTTATTGATGGGAGTGAGAATGGCACATGTATTCTGTTTCAGTTATACTCTCTCACTTTGGTCAAACTCAGTCTGTATTCTTAACTTACTCTGGTCTGCAGTCACAAAAAATGATTTGAGAAGGGTTCTTTCTTATTTTTTTGTGTTTTTAGATAATACCTTTAGGTACTCTTCTAATTTCACTGATTTAATATATTCTGTTTCTATTTAAATCACCTATAAAATAAGTGTTTTTTACTGATGAATGCTACCTGTCATCTTGTTGCATATTATTTTACTGATCTTCTAGACAGTAATCTGTGGTTCATTTAGCAGTCAGTAAAGGTAAATATGAAAATGATTAACGAGTGGTTGAGAAGATGAGTAACTACCAAGAATGCATTCTCTGCTATAATGATTACGTAAATAATAGTGAACTTATCTGATTATAGTTCAATACGAAGTTCTAAATTACGGTTTGATACAAATAATATTTTAAAGGAATAACCTAAATATGAGATCCCTCTAGTGCTTTGCCTTGTATATCAGACTTTTCTTTAGCACTTTAAGCGAGCTGTCTTGAGGGGTCAGTGGTATTCTGGTTTCACCGAATTGTCACTCAGAACTGTGGAAGGAAAGCATACTATTCTTTTCTGCAACTCATTCAGTATGTAATTACCTTCACAGACAACGCCCCTCTTGAATTTCAATGTCTAACCTGCTCTACACAAAATTTGCCTATTTTTGACTTTTTTATCTACAGCTTTCTCTTCTAAGTAACACAGTTCCTTTCTTCTTTTGTTCAATTTTCCTTCTCTATTCTAATGAAAAGTGCTTTGATACCAAAATAAGCTTATGTAGCATCTTCAATTTACCTATATATTCTAATATAGTGAGACTATAGCAGGTTGCTTGGAGCTTATGTGTCTTTTTAAAATTAATTGCCTTGTACTTTCCTTAGAGGTAGCCCTGGAGTTGGTGAAGAAGGTGGAATATAATTCCAGAAATTGCCCCAAGGTCCTACTGCTCCTTAAATATCCTCCTTGGCTTTCTGAAATTCCATATATCCTTTCTTTTTTTCAATTGTTTTTCTTTTTATTAAATTTATTGAGGCAACATTGGTTAATCAAATTATATAGGTTTCAAGTGTACAGTTCTATGATACACAGTCTGAATATTGCATTGTGTCTTTACTATCCAAAGTCAAATCTTCTTTTGTTACCGTATATTTGACCTCTTTTAACCTTTATATATCTTTTCTGATAAATCTTGTATTTTCAGAAAATCCCATTAAAATATATTTAACTAATAATTATAAGCATGTTAACTTTTTAATGCCCTAGTATAAACTTGTTTATTTTTAAAGACAGCTAGTAATACATTATGGAATGCATTTATTATTCTTTCATTTATTCTCACATTCAGCACTTAATTTTTATCACATATCAAGCTATATGCCAAGTAGATGAAAAAAACGTAGTAGTTCTCATGGTCTAGCATAGGCAGAAACAGCAGAGAGCCATTTTGTGGGGAGTCTCTCTTCAAGGGATCTATAGAAAACTCTAGGGTCCCAAGGAGAAATGGGAATGTCAAGGTAAATGTCATTTTCTCAAAGGATGCTTAGGTCATGTACTCCTGCTTCATGATGGATTTAGATACTGTCCCAGAAGAGTATTTACCAATTTGTAGAAGGACTAGATGACACTGTTGCGATATCTACAGTATAATAACTATCAAGAATATTTAGCTGTTTGAAGTTTACTTTGGTCCTAAAAGTTATTTCATAATGATATAAGTAGTTTTATTAAAACTAAACTCATTTCCTATTATCTATGCCAGAAAACTACCCTTTCGAGTAGTTGTATAACAGGGTTAAAAGGTAGCATTAGGTTACATATTATTTGACAGCTCTAGGAGAAATCTTCTAATTTATTAAGATTCCAAGTGAGACAAGAAATCCTTAGCCCTAGCCAGAGGGCTCAGTTGTTTGTGGGTTTGATTTCCAGTCAGAAAATCTATGTAGGTTGAGGGTTTGATCCCTTGTTGGGGGATGCATGGGAGGTATCCAATCAGTGTTTCTCACATCAGTTCTCCTCGTCTCCCCAACTTCCTCTCTCTCTAAAAACAATGAAAAAATGTCCTTGGGTATGGATTTAAAAAAAGAAATCTTCATGATATTTGTAAAATCACATGAGTATGCCACAATATAACGTATACTGGAGAACATCCTCCTCTGCCCAGGATGAAGTAACAAGGACCAGATTTATCTTGCTATCTGAAACAACCAAAAATGGACAAAGCATGTTAAATAATGATTTCAAAACACTAGATAATAGACCAAGTTGGACAGTGATCCCTGAGAGACTTAAGGTATATTCAGCAGGATCCGGTGACTTGGGGAACGAGAGAGGGGGGCAAGTGTGTTCCAGGTTCTGGTTTTGATGTTTGGGTGACAGTGATGCCGTTAGTGATGGAAGAAGCAGCTTTTCGGGCGGCGTTCAGGGCAAATAGAGAGATTGAATTTACATGTGTCTTTGAAATGCCTGTAAGACATCCAGCTATTAGATCAGAGTGTGGGATATCCCTCTCTAGAGGTTAAGGAAGAGATTCACAGTAGAGATAATGATTTTGGGACTTATATACAGATGGTTAAAACCAAGAAAGTGCGTCATTCAAAAAAAGTATGTAAAGGTTAAAGAGCAATGGGCCCAGGAAATACTGATTCTGAACTGTAAGGGAGTGGTCAGAAGGTAGTAGGAAAGGTTGGAGAGTTAATGGAAGCTAAAGGTGAGTCAAATTTCTAGAAGCCAGTGGTCAGCAGTATCAAATTCTGGATGTTAACTATGGACTTGACTTTATCTGTCTGCAATATGAAATGGTTAGATTAAATAATTTTTAGTTATTTCCAATTCTAACATTCTTGTAAGATTATTTTGGTTCTTTTGCTTATTTTATAATGCACATAATACCTATATTAGTTTTAACACCAACAGTGAAGTTAATCTGACATGTCATGGATTAGTTATAAGTAGAGATACTGATATTCCTCACTTTTTCTTCCTTTTAAAAAAATTTTAATTGTGGTAAAATACACATAACAAAATTTACCATCTTAATCATTTCTAAGTTCACAGTTTAGTTTGATGTTCCTCCTTTGGCTAAGCTTATTGGGCATAAATTAACCTACGATTACAGGAACACTGAACAGTGCATCTTTGTGTAGGTTATCTTGAATGTGACCTAGGTGCCTTGCTCGCCTCGCCCTAGTCCTGACCCTGTGTTATACATATTATATCATTAGACATTCCAGATATTAATGTATTTTTTGAAAAGTTACAAGATAAAACTGGATTCTGATTAAGTGATTAAAATATGGGCCCTAAAGTTGTGAGATTTTTAGAGTAGTGTCCATTTTCCAAAAATGTTTTATGAATCAAAATAAAAACCAGAAAACCCTGAAGCTGTCATCAGAAAGAACAGAACATTGTAACTTAAAGCCATCAAAGGATTATGCTTTTAGTGGACGTTTGAGCAAGTAAATGTGTTTGGAATCAGAGTTTCTGGAAAGTTGATTTTGAAGCCAAAGTTCATATTTTCTAAGTCCATGTTCTTTTGTATTAATGATAGAAGACTTAAATTGCATAAAGACATAAATAGTATTTGTTTTTCAGTGGGAGAAGGACCTGTCACACTTCATTGTAGTGGATTATTTTATAATACTACATGTATTCTTGAACAGTTTTTTTTTAAATATGAGCTTGGTTTGGGGCCTTTTCACAGTAGATTAACATAAACTAAATTGTTCTTTGCAGTTTTTCTCTATCTGCTGATTAGCAAAGATCCTGTGTTTTACACTTCAAAAGCTACCTTTTTATCCAGAAAAGAACATAATTGGCAATGGCATGCAGTTGACAAAATAAAGTGCTCTGGCCTGGCATTCACTAATAAAGGAGAACACTGTCCTGGTGTTTGCCAAGCTCAGTTTTCTCGTCTTTTACATTGAAGATCATGTTGATGTCCTGTGTCATTTCTTGGGTGTGTTTGTACTTTTTGAAGTCTTTTGGGTGTATAGTACAGTGTAATGGACTCTTTGTTTTCCATACTAAGCATCCTTGTCTCCTTTTGTGAATAATGCTTTATTATTTCTGTAAGGAACTACTGCCCACATTTTGTGTGATTTTGGTGAGAGTACCAAAGTTTCTCAAGTACCATATAAGCCAGTTAAGGTAGACCAATGGAATTTTTTCTCCCCAGAATTACATATAGAATATGAGCAGTGATGGTGTAATCATATTGCGTGAAACATTTGATGTCCTCATGTCCATTGGACTTCCTGGTTTATCTCCAGGATTAAAGAAGAGTAGACATTCCAGGCTAGAAAGATCAAAGGTTAATCACCTAAATGTAAAAGTAATTTTTTACATACAATGCCTAAAATGTTGCACCCAGGGCCATGTTTTTATTTACACACACTGAGAAAGTAACGGTAATTGAATGGCAGTTTGGGAGAAGGGAAAGATCTGAGGGAGGAGTCTCTTTGGGTCTTCCCCACAGGAAGAGTACGGAGGTTTTTAGCACTCACTCTGAAAACGAAGACATCCAAGGTTCACTTTTGAGGTTTAACCTAATGCACTAAATAGGTATATTTAGATTTCTGCTATGTATAACATACCCAAAACATTTTCATACATTTTTAAGAGTTTACAAAATAGGACAACTGTGATTTGGGTAGTTGGATATTTGTTATAGTACAAATGAAATATTTTGGTTAACTCTGTGTACATAGATAGTTCAACCGTAAGCAACAGCATGTTAAAACAAGTGAACTGCGAACATCTATAAATCCCTGAGTGTAACTATATGGATCTGGCAGGTCGTAGATATTTAATACATGTTTGTGGCCTTTGTTTACTTAGCAAACATTTAGGTGGCAGTTATTATGTTATATCTCTCTATCAAGGCTGACTCCACTCATTTACAGATGAGAAGTGTGAAGTCATAGGCAGTTGAAATAACTTGTCAGAGGTTCCAGGTTGGAGTTGAACTCATCTTTTGACAAGTCAGTTATTTAAATTACCCTACCAGGTTGTCTCTGTGGTAAACAATTATTTTTAATTAACATCAGTATCTGATGCAAATAAAAATAATTGTGTCCATTTATTTCATAACTATTTACTTGGGACCTAGTGCATGCTAGGCACTGTACTGTGTACTGAGGCAGGGTCTGACATTATGCAGCTTGTGTTCTAGAACATTTTCTAGGGCTGTAGGTATTTTAAACCCTATTGTTTCAAGTTTTTTATGCACTTGGACTATGTCTTTTGTCTCTGTGTTCCTTACTTCCAGATCAGTTCATGGTAAATATTAATTCATGAGTAAAAAAATAAAACATGAATGAAAGTATACCCTGAAATGTTTGCTCATTTTTGTTTTTTATTTGAAACTGTATCCTGAAAAATAAAATATGTTCATACAGAAAATACTTCATTCTTTTGGCAATTTTGCAAAATATAATTATCACCTAAGTTTCAAGTTTTAAAGAAAGAGAAACATGTTATTTGGTAATAAGAAATAGGAACATTATTTAGAAGGACACAGAATATAGTATAACTTTTAGAGTACTTAATGGAAAGTGTTCTATATGATAGACAGTGGCCTAAATAAAATATTCAGATTAATATGTAAATGAAACCTATCTTAGCCTCTTCTTTTTAACTGAGTTGTATCACAGTACAGAGCACACAAATTAGAAGAATCTACGTTTATCATACCTTACATGTGGGTATACACAAAGGCATATATCTTTTTAACTGTCACATAAACTTAGAACTTCAGAAAAGACTACATGACAGTCATTTTATTTATTAAAATAAGAATACTGAATAATTTCCACTTTATTGGTTTATCCTCAGTATGTAGTACTTAGATATGTAGCCCTTGACCTAATAGGAATCAAAATAGAGGTGGTTCTCCTTCAAGAATTTGCAATAATCCCTTCACTTTAACACATGAATGTGTTCAGTATTGGGGAAAGAACACGTTGCTACCAAAACTGAAATAAGATCCTTGAAACAGAAAGGATGTTGCCATGGAAAAATGAAGTAACACACAGTGCAGCTGTGATGCATTAATGAATAGGATATTTTTTTAAAAGATCATTTGTGTTTGGTGTGGCTCAGAGGGTCCCAACCAGATGGTTTCCATGAACAGGATCTGACCCCCAGTTTCAGGACTTCTTACTGGCAGATTACTTCATTTTCTTCCCCTTGGATTGTCAGATCCTTACATTAATGCAGAATTTACTGCTGCAGATTTCTGTTCACTTACATAAATCATTCAACATTTTACATTAAAACCATAATTTTAGACATATAGTTTAACAGTTATTTTAAAAGTGTAAAAAGATTTATGTGATAGCTTTAGTATATATAATAGATGTAACATTATAAGTTTGAGCAATTTGGATTATGTATATGTTTTGGTTCTTATCATTAAGAAATCCTCACAACATATATCATGTTTTAGAAAGTTGTTGTGTATTTCATGCTAATATTGGTGATTCTGTATGCATTGCTAAACATTGTAAAATTTGATGAAATAATTTATTTCTGAATTAGTGGAATTTTGTAATAAAATGATTTTGGAAATTTTGGCACAATTTAAGTTTGTTTCTCAGGGCTTACATATATATGATTATATATGGTGGCATATTAAACTAATTACCTCACATCATTGAAGGAATTTTTTAACAGAGCATTAATGCCTATATGAAGTATGAAATACTGGTTCTTTATAGTTTGACCCTGAAGCCATAATTGGTGTCGGAGGATATGCTCTCAGTGTGCCATTTTAACTCGTGTGGTTGAACATCAATAATGATGTATGCTAAAAATTTAAGAACTTAAATGTAACACATCTGAGATGATATAGTCTTCTATATCAGAAAAATATGTTGTGATATTAAATCAATTAACTACTTAACATATACACACTTAAATTATCTAAGCTGCAAGATAAAATTCTAGAACTAAAAAATGTGCTCGTACTCCATGTACCAATGTATTTAATTTTACAAAATTTTACTTATATCTTCCTTCACTGAATTCATCAGTTTGTCCGTGCAAAGAACTGTTGAAGCAAAGATGAGTTAAATTTGCTTATTTATAAGGCTGGGAAATTATTTATTGTAACAAGGAATTTCAGACTTGTTGCATGTTGTTTTGCTCTCACTAAGGAATATATTAGCCTCAAGAGAAGTGACGTTCCTGTATTCTTAGTTATCATTTATAAAATATAGTATCTTTGCTAATATAATTTGCTAGGCTATCGAAGTATTTATAAACCAAACATTTTATCTTTCATTATACTTTCAGGTAATACTTTTATATGCCAAATATTTTATAGAAAATTAATAGGTCATACTTTTAAGTTTAAAAATAATTCAAGTATGCTAGTCTATTTGAGCAATTTACTAACCAGGTACAGAATATTACTTTGTAAGAACCAACTAAGACTACTAGATTTTAGCTTACTTTGCTTTTGAATTAAGAACTCGTGATGAGATGAAGTCAAATTTTGATTTGGGCTTAGTCTTCTTTTAACTCTCTAAGGGCCTAGCAACCTAAGTAACTATATCAGGACACCTGAAACCACAGTTTAGGTAACAGTTTGAAGTATGATAATAGCAAGAAATACACTCTGATTTTTAAGTCTTTTGAATTTTCTTCATTACCATGTATCTACATATATATACAAATGCGATACACACACACACACACACACACACACACACATAGTTGAGCCTTGGTGTACATGTATATAAAAAGAGAAAGTATGGGCTAGAAACATGTTCTGTTTTGTTTGCCTAGAGATATAATCTGAACATTTTAAACATTTTTTTCTTATATTTTAGTCTGTAAAGTAAAACAGGAAGAACCAAATTCACATAGAAATATCAGTTTGTGGTCTTTTTTAATTTAATTTCATTTTTTTAAGTAAGAGCAATAAAATGCTAGTCAGTTCTAAGGGCTTAGATGGTGTTAACAAAACCTAATGAACTGCAAAAGGAGGAGGGTTTTCTCACCTTTCATGCCAGCACATTTTGTAACTCAATTGTGTTTCTTGGAGAGAACCATAGGAAGGCAGCTATGTTTTCATCTCCTGTCACTGCACCCTTTTGATCAAATTTATAGCAAAAACAAAACCTTCAAGTATGCGATATTTTCTTTTATTTGCTTGCCTGTTTATTCTGGTAAAGATGTTAGTGTTTGAGGGTCTGTGTACCTCCAGATTTAGTCTGATCCAGATATTTTAATTCTACTTTTCTTTTCCAGCTTGAAGTACAGTCTTGTTGTGTGTTCATTCCAAATGAGAGCCTGCCTTCCCCAAGCACGATTGTGTCTGGTGACATTCCTGGGACTGTAAGAAGTTGGTACCATGGACAGACCAGCATGCCAGGGACGCTTGTCGTCTGCTTGCCTCAGATAAAGATTATCAGCGCTGGCCACAAGTATATGGAACCTCTGCAGGAGATTCCATTTGTCGTCCCAAGACCCATCCTTGAAGAAGGTACATTTAAAGATATTATTTTAGCGTTATTCTATTTTATACTCATAATTTTAATTTTGCTTTTTAAAATATATTAGTGCATATGTAAGTCAGTCTTATCATTGAAAGACCTACATGGAAGTAAACTAAGTGGTCTATCACAAAGTGATCTAAAAACAGATTCACAAAGTAAAAGAACACAAACTAAGCGATACTGTACATTGACGTCCACCTTTCAATCATAATCATATATTTTTATATGTGTGTAAGTGGAGACTATGTACAAAAGATTATATATAGTATAGTATAATCATTAAAATGCTAAAAAGATAAAATTGCGAAAGAAGTTGGTTTCAGATATATGCATTAGGCTGAACTAAGACTGTTGAATAGGTTTATCTTAATTTTAGCCACTTGGCTTATGAATGGCTATGTTATAACATATATAAAATTCAAATGAATATGTATTATATCAAGCATAATGTATATCTAGATTTCTCATTTATTTAAATAACGTGGATAATTGTGTGATGATTGGGACCATAACTCTTTCTTTAATAAATACTTCATTTCTATTATTGTAGTCTTTTCAGTTGCAAATTCATACCCTTTCGAACTTTGACCTGCTTGTCTCAAACAGTGTGTGAACCTAGAAAAGTTTTAAGTCTCAGAGTAAATAATGTGAATTTATATTTTAATAACAAGGTATAAATTTTTGACAGTGCTAAACAGGTCAACACCTTGTTCAGATTACTAGAGTGTTAGTGTATGAATCCTGATGCCGTAAAGATCCCTATTCATCCTGTTATTAAAAAGCGGATACAGTCTGTGCAGTTTTGACTGTGACTTGATGTTGATGTCTGTCTCATTTTCTCTATATCGAAATTTTAATTGAAATCTAGTTATCTCAGATTAGTCAGAATTAAGCATGGTTTTACTGTCAGAAATTGATGTTTATGTTTAATATTATTAAATATGAATGTCCATTATCATAAAATTATGGGATTCTGGGGCTAGAATGAAGTTCTTTGGAAAAATTTTTGTTACTCAAGCCTTTCTCGATGCAAGAATCATTTTTCTAATATATTGGACATACCCATTCTTCGCTATTTGTTTTTGGTTATAAGGAATTCTCTATTATCACAACAGATGCAGTATGTTGTATAAGGATATGCTGGCCTCATAAAGTGAATGGGAGAGTGATCCCTCTTTTTGTTTTAACCCTGGAATAATTTTTGTATGTTAAAATGATTTGTCCCTTGATTTTTTTTGTTGAAACTCCTGATACATGTATAACAACTTTTAAAGAGTCTTACATTACGCCTTTAATCCATTTTGAGTTTATTTTTGTATATGGTGTAAGAAGGTGGTCTAGTTTCATTTTATTGTATGTATCTGATCAATTTTCCCTGGGTCATTTATTGAATAGACTTTCTTTACCCCATTGTATGTTCTTGCCTCCTATGTCAGATATTAATTGAACATGTATGTGCAGGTTTATTTTGGGGCTGTTCTATTGATCTAAGTCTTTGTTTTTATGCCAGTACCATACTTTTTTGATTACTATAACCTTGTACTATAGTTTTATATTAGGTAGCATGATACTTTCCACTTTATTCTTTTTTCTCATGATTGCTGTAGCTATTCAGAGTTCTTTATGGTCCGTAGAAATTTTTAGGAGTATTTGTTCTAGTTCTTTGAAAAACATCATTGTTATTTTGATAGGGATTGCATTGAATCTATAGATTGTTTGGGGTAGTCTGGATATTTTAACAATGTTAATTCTTCCTATCCTCAGCATGGCATGTGCTTACATTTATTTGTATCTTCTTCAGTTTCTTTCTTGAATGTGTTATAGTTTTCCAAGTATAGGTCTTTTACCTCCTTTGTTAAATTTAGTGTTGATACTTGGTTGGCCAAGTTTGTTTAGTTTTTTTCCATAAAATAAAAGACACATTTTTTACTTTCACCAATAACTTTATTGAACTGGATATTTTGAGTATGTCAGCTCTCTCCTGTGTGGTATAACGTTGATTGTTCTCAGTTAATGTCTTGATTTGATTGCTCTCAACTTCAACTGGTCTTCCTAAGCACAGAGCATCATCCAGTGAGAAATACCCAGCGTGAAACTTTGCAATCCACTTTCGACATGTTTAGTCAGTCACAGCACTGTCTCCACACACTGCACAAATCTTTTTTTGCATTTCAGTTGCGTTTTTACATTTCTTGAAATAATAAAGCATAATATGCCAAAAATGTTGCTTATTTTCTTCCATCTTCAATATTAAAATGGCTACACAAAAATTCACCAATTTTGATAACTTTTTTTTTAAATGCTTGTGGATATGATAGCTGTTACAATGCAGTCTAACAAAATTGTTTCAGATGAAGTTACAGACAACTAAGCGCTACTAGAGCCATCTTACAGAAGGAACCAAATGAACTTTTTGGCCAACCCAATATATATTTTTTGATGCAATAGTAAATGGAATTGTTTTCTTGTACTTTCTGTTTCTGATATTTTGTTATTGGTGTATAAAATACAACTGATTTCTGAATATTAATATTATATTCTGCTACTTTACTGAATTTATCCAATCTGGTAACTTTTTGGTGGAGTCTTTAGGGTACTCTGATAGAATATCATGTCATCTGCCAATAATGACTATTTTACTTTCCCATTTGGATGCTTTTAATTTCCTGTCTGATGATGCACTAGAGCTTCCAATACTATGTTGAATAACACTGGTGAAAGTTGACATCCTTGTCTTGCTCTTGATCTTAAGGAAAATGCTTTTTGTTTTTTCTCACTCAGTATGATGTTATCTGTGGGTTTGTCATGTATGGCTTTTATTAGGTTGAGATATGTACCCTGTATTCGCACTTTGCTTAGAGCTTTTGTCATAAATGGATGTTGGGTTTTGTCAGGTGTTTTTTCCTGCATTTATTGATATAATGGTCTGATTTTTATCCTTTATTTTGTTTATGTGGTATATCACATTAATTGATTCATGGATATTGTATCAACCTTGCATCCCAGGAACAAATTCCACTCGATCATGCTGCATGGTCTTTTTAATGTATTGCTGGATCTGGTTTGCTAATACTTTGTTGAGGATTTTTGCATCATTAGGGATACTGGCCTATAATTTTCTGGGTTTTTTTGTGTCTTTGTTTGGTTTTGGAATTAGGATAATGGTGGCCTCATAAATCAGCTTGGGAGCCTTTCCTCCTGTTGAATTTGGAATAGTTTAAGAAGCATGGATGTTAATTCTTTTTCGAATGTTGGGTAAAATTCACCCGTGAAAGCATTTAGTCCATAATTTTTGTTTTGGGGGGAGATTTTTTATTACTAATTTGATTTTATTCGTAGTAATTGGTCTTTTCAGATTTTCTGTGTCTTCTTGATTCAGTGTTGGAAGATTGTGTGTTTCTAGGAATTTACCCATTTCTTCCATGTTTTCTGATTATTTGGCAGGGCTTTATCTTTAATCACCCTAGTTGTGAACGAGGTTGTTCAAATCACCAGTTTTGAAAATACGCAGACCGTTTGATTTGCCTACCTCTGATTTTTCTGGCTTCCTTCAGTCTCTGGCTTTAATAATTTTCTCCTTTTGGGAAATATATTAATTAATTTTAAAAGATATTTTGTGTGTGTGTGTTTAAATCAAGTTACTAATTCTATTCCTTATATGTGCTATATATAAGCAAATTAAAAATATGTTATTTGTATTTCATTGTGGCATTCAGGTCAGTTGAGGTGCTAAACCTACCGTGTTGCTG
>PVJI01013084.1:0-49038 GCA_004026765.1 Micronycteris hirsuta | reverse complement strand
GGGTGGTGGTGGGGGTGGGGTAGGGAGTGGGGGTGGGGGGGCAGTCTCTGGGACTTCGGATACATGTTCCATTTGGCCTTGTGATTTGGAACTTCTATACATAGTATAAAAATGAACCAGCTCATCCTATGCAGACAATAGGAGCGATCCAAATGTAATTCAGATAATAAATAAACGAAGGAATAGACCCACTATTTTCTCATGAAATGTTTATATTGCCACACATGAAAATCTATTCTTACAATCTATGATTTGTGTTCTAAAAGGAACTTGCAATAACATTAAGTAATGTAACATTTTTCCCTTTTAAAGCTAGCTTGAGACTACAGTGATTTTTTTAAGGTCTGTTTTGTTTAGAAACTTTATATTTCTTAATAGAAGATGAAAAATAGAAAGAAGAAAAATTAAGTAGAGGATTCTGTTTTCTGTTACTACGATGATGGAAGAATTTATTGAGAAGTTTATCCAGTTAGGGGAATGAAATAAGGCTTCCTACTTATTTGTCCTTGAATTATTTTTAAAAGGGGCCACTTGAATATTTTGATTAAATGTTCTCCTCTTTGTGGCTTTGTAATTCAGTTATTATTTGGGGAATGCATCAGAAAGATTTTTAAGAAATAACCAATTAAATACAAGAGTTGTATCACAAATTGAATTCGATGAAATCTCTGTTCATTAGGTGAGTGGGGACATTCTCACAGATTTAGGGGTCCGTGAAACCTGCAACCGCTGTTGGGTACAGGTAATAAAAGTGTTGTCTCCTCTCCCTCAAGGATGCCACTTCTCTCTCCCACCTCCACGGGAGACAGTGAAAGAGAGTGAAAGGCCCTGGGCTGGGACGCGGCAGTACTGAATCCCCGCCTACCCTGGCAAGGGCTATGCTCTGGGCAAGCGACCTTCCTTCTCTGGACTTCACCTGTAACAGGAAGACTGGGGCAAACTATCCCCGAGACTCTTTCTGGATTTAAGTCTCTGGCTTTAGGGCTAAATTTTGGGGGCAACCATGGTCCAGAGGAGACTGGTTGGCGAGATGGCCTCAACGGAGGGCTTTTATGAGAAAAGACTGCTGGAAACTGAAAGACCGACCGAGCGCCCGCCACGGTGGAACCCTCCGCCCGTGGCTGTGTTCTGACCCCTGGCAGACCGGCCGGAGCACAGAGTCGCTTTTAGTTAGTGGTGCGCTGGGGACAGACAAGGCTGATGGGGCATCTAAGGGGGCCTAGCTAGGCCTTTCCGGAGGAGTCAGGAGAGGGTTTGAATCTGGCGCAGGCTGCTTGGCTAACAGGCTTTGGGCAGTTTGTCCTGGGAGAAGCCAAACAAGAACCAGTTCTCCTAGAAGAACTCTTTGTTCGAACAGTTATATTTAATAACCCAAGACCCCCTGGGACAGGGACTGATACACGAAAATGTTATTTATTCTTCCATCACAGTCCAAAGTGTCACATTCTTCTAGGTCAAAGCTGTACTTTAACATCCTTTTTTACCACCTGATTTTAGTGCAGATAGTTTCTATTTTAGTAAGCTCCAAGAATTCTAGCTACCAAGGAGAGGAAGAGAAAAAAGGACTTTAGAAAAAATTCCTTAGGTTACATGTTTTCAGTTTACGTTTTTATTTGGGTGTTGATGCTGTACCACTGTGCAGCTAATGGTCCTTTTAATCTCATGTTGTACCAGAGTTGGTCGTGTTGAGGAGTCCCGGGCCTGGGGGCCCTCAGAGACACTCTAGGCCATGGTATGCTGCTGACCTGGCTCTCTGGAAGCAAGGGTCCAGATTTGTTGCTTTTGCTGGTTTCTGTGGTATAAGTACTCTCACCTGGTCAATTTCAAAGTATTAATGGGACATCCCTGAACAATGCACATACTGCCTCCTGTGACCTGGTAGGAGCCCATTTCAGCGCGTGTCTGAACACTTTCAATGAATGGGTGTGCTGAGGGACACAGAGGCAATATGATGCGTTATTTGGAGGGTAGATAAAAGGCTAATATGATTTAAGGAGTGGGCAGCTTCTTGGGAGGGGACTGCAGGAAAATGCATCATCTGAACGCAGTTGAAATGAAAGCTGCAAAACTAAGCGAGCGTGATTTCCTGGGCCCAAATCTCTTAGATCCCGTCTCAGTCTAGTAGGCAGATGACTGGAGCCGAAGTGTCCAGACACAGGTGTGAGCACACATCGTGCACGTGTGTGCGTGCATGTACCATAGGGTGGACGTGGCGTTTCAGTGAGTGGGAGAGGAGATACACTTGCATGTATTAACTACACACTACATGTACTTACAGTATGTAGTATATCTGTTTTTTCTTCTTGTCTATCTTGGAAAACGTTTCATATGCACTTGAGAAAAGTGTATATTCTGCCGCTTTGGGGTTAAATGTCCTAAAAATATCAATTAAGTCCATTTGGGCTAATGTATCATTTAAGGCCACTGTTCCTACATTGATTTTTTTTGTCTGGATCATCTATCCATTGAAGTCAATGGGTGTTTTCAAAATGATCACATACTGCTTTTATAATTAGAAAAAAGACTCTTAGGATGAAGGCAGGCAATCACACTTTCCTCTAAGTAATCTTTAAAAAGGCTTCTGTAAGGAGCCATTTTCCTTTAGTACCCAGCCATCAAGCTAAGAGAAACATTATGACCTCTAAGCATAAAATAATATGAAATCTGAAAAACAGTATTTAAAATCATATGGATTAGAGGATTCTCAAAAATGTTAAAAATGGGTATCTTTTAGAAAACAGATGTCTTTGACATTTTTTAAAAAAGCTAAAATGTTTAGTAAGCTGTCAAGCGACACAGCTGTTTGTCTGACAGAGCAGCTTCGGTGTCCCCAGTGACCCGTGCAGTCGCTGCCTCACTTCGTCATTAATCCTCAGGACGCCCCAGGGCAGGGACAGTGCCACTTTTCTCCAATTTGCCGCCAGAAAGTCACCTCAAGGCTCTTAAGTGGTAGAAACATGAATCCAATCTAGATCTTTTCCTGAGGAATCCCAAGCTCATACCACTGTACCACACAGTTCCTCCACAGTTTTCAAATGATCCAGTAGAATCCTGACAACAGAGCATAAATGTGACATACATTTTTGTACAAGACTTTTTAGATTTGAAGCTCTGTTTTAATTTTCGAGACTGTGATGCCATCTGGAAGTGGGATCCCGTTTGGAAGCTGAGACTGTGACTCATGATTTCCTGACCCACATACAGTGTTTACTACGTCGTTTTATTCCTACTCTTTCCTCAGACTCTCTCTACGAGACAGGAGATAGGCGGTGAAACACTGTGCTCGCCAGGGCCAGGGCCTGGCACAGCTCCAGGACGCACCACTCACACCCCAGTCTATGTGAGAGGCACCTTCTGGGATTGTGCTGGCCCTGGTGATGCTGATGCATCCTGCCTTTCACTGTGGTTCTCAGTCAGGTCGCATTAGCCCTGGGGATGGTGGGCAGCACAGGAGTCTGAATCCTTGCAGCCTGAATTTTGCTCCGCCCCCTGTGGCCATGGCACCTCCCTGAGTCCTGGGTGATGTAAGTCGCACAGAGGATGCTGCAAGAAAACAAATGTTTTGTTATTAGTTAAGCTACAGTTTCTTTATCCCAACTCAGTGGTACTTAACCCTGGGCACACTGGCAATATCTGGAGATATTCTGGGCTGTGACAATGGGGCATCTGCTTCTGTTGGTACCTAGTGGGTGGAGTCCAGGGATACACATCCCAAAGAGCGCCCTCCCAACAGAGAACTGACTGCCTTGAAATGTCAACAGTGCAGACCCCTAAGTGCACTTTTTTGTTGAGTTGGGCTGATCTATTTGTAAACCTTGAGTATTTTCTTGGCTTGCTCTTGTGTCTTTTTATGCCCCTATGGAAGAGGGTTGGGGGATCCTTTCCTATAAATCCATACCTTGTGGCTTCCTTTTGGGAATTTTCAATTTTCTCTCTGTGAGAGAGAAACAAAAGTCTTTCCTGTGGAGAGTTTTCCTGAGCCATTTACCCAATGCCCTTTTCTTCCTTATAAATTTTGGTGTGGCAAGTAGTATGAAATGTTTCTTAGGAGGAAGTGCAGGGTTGGACCCCAAAGTACGAGAGGGCATGAGCCTTCAGTGTACCTGGAGAGTTCCCGCTGCCTCCATCCTTCACCCCTACAAGTGGAGAAGAAAGAATTGATGCTTCTGAGGAAACGAAGGACCTAGCTTGAAGCAGGCCATTGTCCTATCTTTGAGTTCTCTCATTTTATCCTAAAAACTTATGAGAATTTTCATTCTACTCTTTAATAGCCATGTTAATTTTTATAAAATTATTAAATACTCATCTCATTTTATTTCTCCAAGTTGTTAAATAAAATTGAAACTCCATAAACATAAATGCATTTACCTTGTTGCTCTGCTTATATGGCCACGTAGTTTTCTCTGTTGTCCCTCTTCAGGTGGCTTGGCAGATAACTACCCTCTTCCTGTATTCTGCAGAGAACACCTTCTGTTGGTATTCAGTGTTGGAAATGTTGGTCTGTGCCGTGGTCTCCAGCTGCACCTGAATCTAAAAGGGTGGGCCATCACGACACCCAAACCCTTAGGAGGGGCTGCTGAATACACTGCGGGATCCATCACGAATGGCAAAGGGGCTCCGAATACACTTCCAGAGGAGAGGGATGAAGGGGAGACAGCTCTAGTCTTGGGACTTGAGTTATAATGAGAGTGTGACAGTGTTTCCACCAGAAGCCAGGACTATGTCTTGCTGGGTAAGGTACCAAACTAATTTCCATAGAGAATTCCAGGGAGAGATGCCAGGAAGCTGGCCTTTGGAGGGAGGCAGGTGTCCTGAATCATCTGTCAGTCCCCAGAGAAATATAGCAAAGTTGGTTGAATACTAAGCAGCATTAGATTTGTTGAAATCTACTGAGCTTCTGACCAGATGGCCTTGAATTTATAGTAGAACAAGCAGTGTGGCCTGTGCTAGATGTTACCAGGTAATAATGGGGGAGGGAGGAGCTCAGTAAGTGTATCCGTGAAGAGTAGAGCATATTAAGAAAACATTACAAGGGTGAAATATCTCAGAGACAGAGAATTCGAGTGGGTTATGGGTTATGGAGAACTTTTAAGATTCCACCTGCAGGAGGTTTGCATGTTTAAGACCCAAATCCACTAGACCCAGTGCCTTCCTGGGTTGGTTTAAAGCAAATCCTTACGGAACTTATTTTTTTGTTAGGGAGAGGAGAAGGGGCTGTAGAACATCTTATAATCTCCTAAGGGAAATACCCTGGCTCCTCCCTTCCTCTGTCCCAACATCTCCCCCACCCTACCTGCAACCCCAGGTTCTCCTTGACTGAACCCAGGTGGAACTCAGTAGGAAGGGAGCCTAAGAAGTGCAGTTTGCCTCCTGCAACACAGAACAGAGCCTGGAGGCAAGGGCAGGATGGAGCGGGAGGGACACGAAAGCAAACGGAGGACTGATCGGTATGTAGATGCAGAGGCCAGACTAGAGAGAGGGTGCTGGGCATGAGCTCCCAGGTCCTGTGGATTTTGTGGTTAGTCTATGTACAGACCCTTATGAGACTGTATAGGGTTAACCTGTGCACTGAGTGCCCCAGACCTCGAATGCCTATAGCGCATTGTGGGAATTGGCAGAATCTTGTACTCAGCTTGACTGGTGTTAAGGAGGACCAAGGAGGATCTGTGCACTGCACCCAGGACCCATGGACTGGCGTGTGCATCGCAGGGAACCAGGATGCTCGGAGAGGCGCTCTGATGGGCTCTGGCCAACAGACGCTCAGTAGGACGGGCCTGAGAAATGCATGACTTTAGTGACTTCCCTGGGCCAGGGGACTGGAAGGCAAATTAAAATCGGAAGCTTCTAGGCAGGAGCTTGTGGAAAAGAGATGCAAGTTTGTGGAAAGCAGGAAGAGTTTCATCACTCTGTGCTTTTTTTTTTTTTTTTTGGTATCTTAAAGAAGCACTGCTCTAACAGAAATCAATGATAGAGTCTGTTTTCAATCTCATAATGGCATTCCATGCTTGGGAGTGAGACAGATAGGTTTTGAATTTTGACTCTACCATGTGCTGCCCCTGTGACTCAGTGAAGTTATCTAGCCCCTGCAGACCCAGCCTCTTATCTATAAAATGGGAATAATGTTAATGCCTCCTAAGACTCTTGAGCTGATGCATGCAAAATTGCATCATGATATTGCACCATGCAACAGTGTTACATTTTATTGAGTGCTTGCTGTTTGCCAAGCAATAATTTTGTGTTATTATTAGCAACACTTAGAACAGTAACTATTATTGTGCAGATGTTACACCTTTATACACGTTAGCTCATGGCTAGCGTAGGACTTTTATAATAGATTCACTCTAATCTTCTATTGTAAGGAGGCTGTTGGGTCCCTTCAGGAGATAAAATAGGGGTCAAGTCCTCCCCAGCGTCCAGGCCCAGCAAAGGAGGACACGTCTTTGAGTGTCAGTCTGCAGATGAGCTACAAAGACGCAAACTGTGTATCGTCACACAGCAGCAGCTGTGTTTAGGGAGAGAGGTCTCAAACACACGACGTAGTCCCAGCGGCCACAGAAGTGCTCGAAGGCCCCTGGGGCCCGGCTGCCTATACCGTGAAACTCCACGTGGAGGCTCGGTGTTATGATAGGGTCTCACCAGCGAGGTGGGCAGTCTGGTATACTGCAAAGAGCAGGGAGATTGAAGTCAGAGGGTTCGGAGTCCTATCCTGGCTGCATGGGACTCTAGTCTTGATGGGTTCTGAGCCTCAGTTTTTATTATTTGTAAAATAGTAATAACATAATCCATACTCTACTTAACCCGAGTTTTTGTGAAGCTGTTTTACAAATGAGAAGCATTTACATGTGTTGAGATCATCGTTTTATGACATCGTTGCCCATATAAGCATGCAATTAGAAAGGGTTTTTCATCTATAAAAATATAGAAAAATAAAAACTATATTACAGGGATGGGGAAGGAGATGTTTTATTATTCACAAACTTAGAGCAAGTCTGATTCAGCTAGAAAGCTTTTTGCCCACAGAAAAATGAATACTGCATGATATCACTTATATGTAGAATCTAAAAAAGTCGAACTCACAGAAGCAGAGATTAGAGTGGTGGTTGCCAGGGGCAGGTTGAGGGGCAGGGGACCTGGGGAAATGTTTGTGAAAGGTTACAAAGCTTTTGATTATGCAGGATGAGTAAGTTCTGGGGTCTAAGGTGCCACGCAGTGGTTACAGTGAACAGTACTGCTCTGTACACCTGAGATGCGCTGAGAGTAGATCTTAAGTGTTGTCGACACACACACACAAATGGTAACTGTGTGAGGCAATGGATGTATTGATTAGCTTGATTGAAGTCTTCATTTCACAGTGCATACACATACCAAAACATCACCTTAAATATAAATGAGTTTTATTTGTCCGTTATAGCTCAAAACATCTGGAATAAAATAAAAAAAAAATAAAACAAGGTTTGTGCAGAAGAACTGGGTCTTCCCAGCACACTGGAGTCTGTGTAAGGTGCCCCTCACCCCACAAGGTTGTGCCAGCCTGCTGTCCTCATCGGGGTGACGTCCGCCAAGAAGCGGCTTCAAAAAACAAGTAAGCTTCCCAACCCCATGAACACAAATGCTGCAATCTGTCCGGCACCACAACCTTCTCGGGGTAAAAGGACTCTCAAGGCATTTCTGCCTCATTTGGGGGTGATGCTTCTCAGACCTTCTCCTGGACGTCTCTGTTGGAGACCTGCATTTTGATGACCTGTGTAGGGTTGGCCCACTGCTGCCATGTGACAAAATGCCTCTATGCAAATCCAGGTGGCAAGATCTGTTTCCCCAAAGCATTTGGGTGGCTTACGTAAAGGGGGCTGGATAGTATTCACGATGAAATCTTGAAAACCTCTGTGGGCCTGCAGGCTTCTTTCTTCCTGTAAGAGTTATAAAGAGGAAATGAATTCAGCCCTATGTTAAGTTTTAAGTCAATCTGTGCTGGGTGGTAGGTGAGTCATTTGCTCACAAGGTATCAGCATAAAGTGGTTTTCCACTAAAGCACCAATCAATGACTTCTCTGTAAAATTTCCCGTGGTTCTTACAAATGGACAGGCTCTTCTGTTCGAACACCTGTCTGTCTTCCAAATACTCAGGATACAGGCTGGTCTTACATCCTTCAATCAATAATGTGTCCTTTGAGGTTAGTGGTTACACAGAAGGGTGATTCATTGTACCAGGTGTCAAACCTAGAGTAGAGATTGTGAAGTGACTACGAAGTCACATCAACGTTCAATTAAGTTCTTTTTCACTAAAATTCAGTTTGGAATGAACAAAAAGAGCTTATCTGAAATTATAAATGATGATGAATACATGAAAGGGGTAAAACCAGCCAAGTCTTTGGAAAAGAGCTAAGGATAAATTAGTCAAGAATCCTGTTAAAATATCAATGAAGAGATTAAAAAATTATTTTCTTTTCTATTTTATCAAGTTTGTGATCCTTTAATGTCTTTTCAGCTTTAGATGCTCAGGCTTAAAAGAGTAGTTTCTTCTGATTTTTTATAGGTTTTTCTTCAGAGACCCAAGTTAGTCTGTTAACCTTCTGTTAAATTTGGCCTCCAAAATCTAATATTAGAAAACATGAAGATTTTTCTAATCTAGGAAAATCTAATCTAATTAGAAAACATTAGATTTTCTAATTTAGGAAACATGAAGCTTATAAGAATCGTTATGTAAACGTGACACATGCAGATACTTCATTTTGAGAGTCTTTTCTCTGAAAAGGATCCACATCAGGTTTCCAGGAACAGCCAGCAGCCGTGGCCTGGCTTCCTGAGTGCGGTGGAGTCCTGCTCATCCTACCCTTCCTTCTGCATCTCCCAGTTGTTCTTCCTCTTTCTCTAGGCCTGTCTAAGCTGTCACTGCCTGCCCTAGGGTTTAGGCTTCAAACTTTATCTTTGGCAACGTAGGATTCTCTTTTTCTTCTCTATCCATCAGTCCAATTAGCCACCAATCTCAATTCTTGCGTTATTTTTCTAAATAACAATTGTATCTAAGTCACTTTTCTGGACAAAAAGGATTCAGTGTCCCATACTGCTTACAGAATAAAGATTGAACTTCTCAACCTGACATTGTAGAATCTTTATGTTTTTATTCCAGCTCATCTTTGGCCTTATGTCTAATTCACTATATTTATTTTATGCTCCTAGGAAAATTTAAGAGATTTTCTAATTACATTTGGTGCTAAATCATGCCAGTTTCTACCATTATTTTACTTTAATTAAAAAATGATATAGTAACATGTAGATTTTTAGAAAATATAGGAAATACAAATGAACAAAGTGAAAAATAATCATATTTAAAACAAACTGTCAGTGATAATTACTGTCCATATCTGGCTATGTTTTTCTTTCAGATGTTTTCCTTGCATATTTATACATATGTAAATTTATAAAAACTGAATTTTACCATATTTACTATAATTATTTCCATAAACATAATTCCATGTTTATACTTCCATATCTTGGCTATCAAATACCTGAATGTTTAACGATCTGACTTCCTATTTTGGTCACTCAGGTTGTTTTCAATTTTCCCCCCTACAATTTAAACAATTTCCTACAGTTTTTCTTGTAGGAAACCTTTTGTCAAAATTCTCAGTTAATTCTTATAAGTGAAATTATTTCTTAAACGTCTATCATGTTTTGTTATCACTCCTATTTTCTAAACCTTACTCATATTTGTTTTTCTTCTTTGGATCCAATTTAACTTTTTTCCATGCTTATTAAAGTTTGAAGATTAAACGCAGAAACTAGTAGTCTAAGAACAGTTCTGATCAAATCTGAGGACGAGATCGAGGTACCTTTCTGGTTCTTACAGTCCCTAGTGCTTGCTAACGCCAACCAGAAGTACATGAGCTGTTAGCGTGATAAAACTAGCTCTGGAAATGGTTTGTGTTCAGTTGGCCCTTCATCCCCTCATCCCTGACCTAATCAGCTCAGTCACTTCCGGCAGAGCTGTTGACCCAGTTTGTTTGTTATTGTCACACAAGCTGTAAGTTTAGGTTTGCTGGCTAGCTGCCAGAGGCTGTGTTTTCAAGGGCACTTGGTCTGTTATTCAGGTAATTCACCACTTGATTCTGTCCTAATTCATTGAAAAAACATTTACTGAGCCCCTTTGGTGCAGATGGCTCTGAACTAGCCCACGAGGCCCAGTGACGAATAGGACAGTTTCTCCAGGAGCTTAAGATCTAGAAGGAATGACCGGCATGTAAATATCCAGATTTCTTCTCAGTGACGTGTGCAGCAATAGAAGCACGTACAAGATAGTGGAGATAGTAATTCTTTATGGAGGAGTCAGGGAAGACCTCCTAGAAGAGGTGACAGTTGAAATGCATTTTGTAGGATAAATAGGAGTTCCACAGGTGGATGTGTAGTAGGAAGGGTAGGGAAGAGAGACAGAGAGAGCACAGTATTTTTAAACACAAAGGAGCCTGAAGTTATATGGTGTACTTAGGAAACCATATGCATAATGGGATTGCTGGAAATTTTTCCCCTGGGGTGAGGGAAGTGTGCGTGATGAGGCTTAAGAGGAGGACAGTGGCCAGATCACAAATGGCCTTGTGCCATTGTGTGCTTAGACTTGACTCCGGAGACACTGCGCAGAGTGTTGAGTGACTCAGGAGAGTTCAGTGGAGAAGCCACCACTGAGTGCCAGTCACGCTAAAGAGGCATCCGCAGGACAAGATAGAGAAGGGGGCAGAAGCCATGTCAGATGCAACAGGTGGGGCCTGGGAACACCAGAGACTATCCTAGGATGTAAAATCAATGGAATTTCTCAGTAGAACAAGCAAACAACATCAACAGGGGTACCCATAAATAGACCACCAAGTAAAAATTTCCTCCAACTGGAAAATCTGTAAAAATACCAGCACAGAGACGTACTTGAGGAAAGCAAATGTGAACTGATTTCATAGTAATTTTGATCTGGAGGTGAAAATCTCATTTAGCATGAAATATTCCAATTTTGTGAGCATCTCAAATAGACCTCAACACTTCCCCTGTTTTACTGGCTCCTTCACAATCCTGGCAAGGGAGGGCTTTAGTATACTCATCCATATCTTTTACTGGGGTTAGAGAGGCGAAAATATGTCATTTACGGATGCTGAAAACCACCCCGCTAAGTGCTAACATTTGCCTATTTCCTTCTACTTTTCCATAAGTGACATTTTACCTCTTTTGGTGTGGGTTGTGTTCTGGTTATGTTATGCTGTGTAAACAAACTGTTTTTTGAACTTAGTGTCTGCCCCGACTGGTGTGGCTCAGCTGCTTGGGCCTCGGCCCGCAAGTTGAAGTGTAGGCGGTTTGGTTCTCAGTCAAGGGCACATGCCTGTGTTGTGGTTCTGTCCCCACGAGAGGCAGCAGCAGATCAGTGTTTCTCCCTCGCGCTGATGTTTCTGTCCCTCCCTTTCTCCCTCCCTTCTCCCCTCTCTAAAAATAAACAAAATCTTTAAAAAAACCTTAGTGTCTTAAAATAACGACAATATTTTGCTTAAGAACCTGTAACTTAGCCAGGGCTTGGCTGGGACAACTTGTTTCCAATCCACTCGATGTCAGCTCTAGCGGCTTAAAGGCACAAGCATGGAATTATCTGAATGCTTCCCACTCGTGTCTGGTGGCTGATGCCGTGGAGACTCGGACAGATGGGGTCTGGAACCCTGGGAGCTCCAAGGCCATCTCTCACAATTTCTGTGTGATCTCTCCCATAAGGTGGCTTCAGGGGAGCCAAACTTCTTAGCCAGCCCCTACTCACGGGAGAGGAATTAGACTTCACCTTCAGTAGGAAGAGTGTCGAGTAACTTGTTTTAAAACCACCACAGTCTAAATGAGGGGTTATTTGCAGGAGGGAAGCGGGGACCTAACAATGTGGCCATAGTTTGGCTGTAGATCCTTATCATTTTAGGGATTTTTGCTGGAGCCTTTTTGACTCCTACTGTATCCTGTTTGGGTTCCATACCTTTCCAAACTCCAGTCTCCATAACTCCCAGTGATCCCAAAGCAGCCAAAGCAGCATGGTCCAGTGGAACAAGCAGGTGTTAGAGCCAGACGGACCCGATTAGTAATCTCCCGGCCTCAGATGTGCTCCTGACTTGCTGTGACAGCCTTGTGACTCCGTCTTCCCGGAGTGAGTGGGGGTGTTTCATTCAGACCACAAATAGTGTGCTTTTTCCTTTAGTTAGAAGAAACGTAAGATTTACATGCGGAGCAGTTCACAAACTTTATTGGGCTTTTCTTACATGAAACATGTTATGCTGGGTCCGTGGAGGTCACAAAGACTGGCCTTGGGGCAGCAGAGGCCGGTTTGAATCAGTAAGGGGCCAGTCTGTGCAGACAGATGCCAACAGCGTTACTGTCCTTTGACCTGGGCAAGTGGGGCTCCCCGAGCCGCCACTGCTCCTGTCCCCCCATGCCTCATGTAATCTCAAGGGTTCCTGTGCTTTGAAATATCTTTCTCAAAATTGTGTAAGTGCCTCTCCAGTGCCTAGTTCCAGCCAGGGCCTGTAGTGCCATCTGAGCAGGGTGCTCTGAGCCTGGACTGGGTTTGGCATAGGCCCTGGTCTCCCTTTGTCCCCTTTAGGTTGCTTTGTGACTTTTTACCCCCATTGCCGGTACTTGGGGTTGACCAGATGTCCAGGAGCTTCAGGGCTCACAACTATGGGGTTATTTTCAGGGCTCTGTGGTAGGTCCCTGGCTCTAGAAGGGCATCAATGAACAGATATCCATAGCTTCTATTGGCTAGCATGGTATTTCTCTTGTGAAATGACATGAGATTGGGCCACTAAAATAGTGCTGATATGCTGATTCTGAGGCCTAAGAATCTGAATTTATAACAGGTTTCCAGGTGATGTTGATGCTTCTGGCCAGAGAACTACTGAACTAGTGTGAAACTGAACATTTCGTAAGCAAAACACGTATTTTTTTTAACCCTTTGAGAACTTTTGTTTTTACATTCTGTGTTATTGGTAAAATGCTTAGCTCAGGAGCAATGCAGGTTTAAATTTCCTCACCCAAATACTAGATGTACCCGCTGGTACTGACTCAGGTGGGATCCTATAGAGTGACCCTTTGTAAATGCCCTGCCTGACTGACCTGCACTGTCGGTGACTGACTGCACAGACAGTGCAGCGGGTTTCTCACCTGTGTGGGTCACACGAATGAGACACATGTTAGGCCATGTCTACTTGGCCCAAGGACCAGAAAGTGGATCTGCAGCTCTGGGACCACTTAATTCTTACTGTGGCCGAACGCCACAGGGGTGAGTATGAGTGTGCCTTCCTTTATGTATTTTCCTAAATTTTTGGTAAACATGGGATTTCAAAAAATAAAATCTAATCAATGTTTGCTGGAGAAGGTAGCTCTTCAAAGGGAAATTATAATGGGTATTTTGGGGGGGCATTGCTTTTGGAGTTTGGATTATAAAGAGGGGACAAAGTTTCTGGCCTTTAGTAATAGAGACTGAAGTCACCTAAAGGTGACCAGCAAGTCGAATGATCCCTTAAGGAAGTTAGGACTTTCCAAAAACAACTTTAGTCCCTGCGATTGGAAACAGCAGATCCTCAACTGTCCACACTTACTGAACTACAGGTGAATGCCAGGCCCACCCCCATAGGCGGGTTCTGCAGAATGTGTAGGCCCCCGGGGCCCACAGTGCAGTCCTCACACAGAGGCCCCTAATTGCCCAGAGGGCTCTGACAGAGGTGCGACCCAGTGCCACAGAAGCCAGAGGAGGGAGGTGTGTGTGTGAAAGTGGAATGTAGTAAGGATCCCCATATGTGATCTCAGTGGGCCTTTAGTGTTCACGTGGTCTGTGACATAGGCTGAGAAAGAATTCACAAAGAGAAGAAAGTGTAGAGAGTAAAGATTTTATTCCCTCTCCAAGAAAGGAGAGGGGCATGGTGTGGAGAGATATGCCAGCCTTGAGGGGTGGGGACTTTGAACTTTCATTGGATTATAGTTGGTTTAAAAAAGCGGGGGGTAGCTGTCCTGCGACCCCTGGGCTGTTGGGGGTGTTGTAACACAGGAGGTTTTGGGTGGTTTTGCTCTAGCTGTGGTTTGCTCCAAAGTTATCTTTTGCCTGTGGCTGTGGGAGCAGTAGTCACGTCCTGCTCCTGCTTTTCAGCTTTCCAGTAATTTCCAGTCCTGGGGACATAAACTCAGAAAGGTAAAATGGCAGTCATGTTTAACATGGTCATAGGCCTGCTCAGCAAATGTTGCCACCATAGCAAGTGGTGCTGACTTTATGCTTTCGTTCAGGAGGGGTTATTAGTCCTCTTTTAAAAGTGGAAAACTAAGAACCAGGGACTTGCCCAAGATCCTGCAGCTAATATTGCAGAGCCAGGATTTAAATGATCTGCACACATATGACGTATGTAGAAAGGGACCTTTAGAACAGGAGATCTGTGTCATATCATCACTCAGCTGTCTACTAACTGTGGTCTGGTTACAATCTCTCTCTTAGTTAGCTCTTACAGAGACTAGGGCTGTTTACATAAACCAGGCTTGCTGTGAGGAGAGAGACAAGAACCAAAGTGCCTAGCGTGGTGTTGGACACATAACAGATGGTAAAAAAAGGTCGGCTTTCTTCCTTCCCTTCTCTTCTCTCCGAAGAGGCCTCAGGAGACAGTTCCACTCTGACTCACCAGGGGGCACAAAAGAGAGGTTTTCACTCAAGCAAGTTCCTTACTCTTTTGAGCCTCAGTTTCCTCACTTATAAAGTGGACATGGTAGTGCTACTTTTTTATAGAGTTGTTGTGCCATTTAAATGAGAAGATGTATGTTGAGTGTTTAGCGTAACTCACGACACGTGGTTAGTGTTGAATAACAGGTGAGTTTATGTTAACGATAGATAATAATAATAGACATGGGAACACTCAAGTGTCTAAGGTTGTTGGAGTCGGAGGATTGGTGTGCGCTGTGCCTCTCTGGTCTGTTCTCTGTCCCGGGCACACCCTTTAGAGCTGAGCTGGAGAAGGCCGAGGGTGAAGTGGAGGGCCTGAGAGCCCAAGGAGGAAACTGGGGTCCTTCGAGTCATTGTATTTTACTTACCATGCATGCTATACATCTCCTGGCAAGGAGATGGCAGGATATTCTTTCAAATAAAACTGAACTTTGCACAGTCCTCAGAAGAAGGATTTCCACTCCCCCCGCCCTATCACTGAATTGGGCTTCCAAAGGGCTTCTTGCCAAAACGTAGGGAATGAAATGCTTGACTTTTCAGCCGCAGCCTCTGGTATAATAATTAGACATTCCAGGAATAACAACTGCCTTGGCAGAAGTCAGCTACATTTTATTTTGACAGTGAAGGAGTCTTCTATTTTCTTTTTTTCTTCCTATTCCATTGTAATGATGGAAGAAGTTATCTGGAAGCCTGGAGTTTTTGTAACACATTTTACTCTTTATGGCCATGATGTGGGCTAAGATTTTCCCTGACAGTCACCACCAGAAATTATTTGTGGGTGTGAGATCATGGGAAAGGCCAGTTTCCTCTATGTCCAGGCCCGTATATACAGCACTTGAGAAGTTTTAAAATTAAAGCTATAGAACAACCCTTTTCAGATTCTCATTCTCTCTGTAATAGGAAGCGGGCACTGCGGAGTTTAAAGAAGACCAGGAGGCTTTGGGGCAGAGAGACCAAGGCTCGGGCTCCAGCCCAGCTGTTTACTTGTCTCTGGCAAGTTATTGAAAACCCATCGTCCTCAATGTCCTCATCTAGGAAATGACAGTGACAGACCCACGTTGCAAGATGATTTGGAGGATGAGGAAATGTAAGTAAGTCCAACAGAATGTTGCATGCACTAAGAACTCAATACATTTCAATACCTACTAGGTCCTTCCCCTTGCCTCTTCTATTGCTTTTTTATGAAATGATCACGGGCAAGTCTCTTAGGCTAGCCTGGTGTCAGTTTACCCAGGGTCTGGAAAGCCTACGATTCTGTGGTTCTTTTTTTTTTTAAAGATTTTTATTTTTATTTATTTTTAGAGAGAGGGGAAGGGAGGGAGACAGAGAGGGAGAGAAACAGCAATGTATGGTTGCCTGTCACATGGCCCTCACGGGGACCTGGCCCGCAACCCAGGCATGTGCCCTGACGGGGAATCGAACCGGGACTCTCCGGTTCCCAGCCCGTGCTCAATCCACTGAGCTACACCAGCCGGGGCTGATTCTGTGGTTCTTAATGCTATCGTCATTCACTCATAAGCCGCTCCAGCACTGGACTGAATTGGTTTCAAGGTGAAAGGTGGAATGACCGTAAGTGGCTGTGTGGCCTCTGTGGCCTCCAGGGGAGAAAGACACTTGGGCTGGGCCTGAGGGAAGCAGAAGAGTAGAGGTTAGGGACACCTCAAGTGAGCCTCAGGGTGGCTAATCATCTGAAACTCTCTGGGGACAAGAAGAGTCCAGAGAGGTTCAGTCCAAATCCTTCCTGGAGTTCTAAAAGATCAACCAATCCCATGGCCCAGCAAGGCATTTCTGACATGTCTAAATTATTGTATTTTTGACCTTTTGGTGAGAAGGAGCAGAAGCTCCATAAAAACCAGCTGAAACCCAATAAAAAGTAGCTAAAGAGATTGTCATGTGAAAACAGGAAGTCTAAGGGCTAGATGCACGCATGGCTGGATGAGGGGCTTAGATGATCTCTACATCTTTCAGCTCTTGTGTTTTCTTTGAATGTTGGCCTTTTAGTTTCCTGTACCTGAGAGCCAGGTTGGACCCTGGCAGACCTTGGCTTACAGCCTCTGGCTTGCAATCCAATAGGAATAGACCCCGTCTCTCTTTGTGTCCGTATATCAGGTCCTGTGCAAGGGCTCTGAGCGCTTCTTTTAGTTATGGCTCATTCCTTGGATGAGCACAGGGTAGCACGTCAATGATGTACCACAGCGCTCAAAATACAAAGGCCTGGGTTATGTGGCCTTGTGATTTATAGTCCAATCATATCTACATGGAGCAGAGGAATGGCTCTTTACCAGCAACAAAAAAGATGTGCCAGGCAAAACCAAACAAACACAGCCCAAAGAGATCCCCATGACCAGAGGACCAGGGAGCAGAGTCAAATCCCTGGGTTGGTCTCAACCTTCATCTATCCAAAAATACACTAACCTTGTAAAGACTGAGAAACACAATGTTACCCTGGGCCTGGCCTCCATGAACTTGACCTTTTTTTTTTTTTCCATAAACAGCTTCCTCTTTCCAATTTCATATTTGCAGATCTGACACTTCATTATTTTTAATGGATGCTTTCCCATGTCAATTTCCTCACCCCTATTGTGTTTCCAACCCACCTGCCTGAAAAACCCCAAATCTGGGTCAACCAAACCATCCCATTTCTCCTCGCCAACATGTGAACTGTGAACCCCAGACCAGCACCAGTAAGAGCCACTATAAATTCCTGGCCTCAGACCTCCTGCAAGCTCAATTCCTAGGCAGCTTTTGGTTGCATCCTCCACAGTGGCCATTCCAAATGTTCTCCACTTGCTAGTTATTTGCTGTTTCTCTTGCGGATGGAGTCTCTGCCTGTTTTTTCTGTGCCCTGGTTGTCTGATCTATGCAGGCTACATCGTCTGCATCCTTGTGTTCTAGCTTTGTGTTGGGTTTGGTTAAGGGAGGCACCAGTAGAAGAATCAGAGAGCAGAGGACAGGGAAGGTGGGTTCTCTATTTTTCTGCTCTCTCTCTGCCTCCCCATGGGTCTGGCAAGGGCCGGGTCCCTCTGACTAATGTCTCTTTTGGGCAATTCCCCTTTCATGGCTCCAGCTCTCAAGAGCTCCCTTCCTTCCTCTTGCCCACGGTTGCTTGTTCCTGGGTGTTTCACATTCACTATTTGTTCCCTTAACCCAGCTGACATCTATTTGACTTACCCCTTCGTTAATTCCCTTAGTTAAACTCTTTTGAGTGTTCTATCTGTTTCCTGCTGGAAAGTGACTGAACGCATGTACTCCCCTCACACACATGGGCTATCCGAAGACTCCTGCTTCCGCAGGAGTAAAATGATTCCTTCATTCTTACATCACATGGAAAACAGAGGCCACTAGAAGGGAACCTCCTTAACTTCCTCCCATGGAGCCTAAACCTCCTGCTTCTGCATCCTTCCTCCACCCACTCTTCCTCCTGTTAGACTCACAGGTTGCTCATTACCATTATAATGAAGTGACACCCAAAAAAGGACACCACTCCAGGATCTGCTGTACTGGGCAGTCACAGTATAAATCAGCTTTTAGGCTTAGAAAAAAATGGGTCAGTGCTTCAATATGCACTTATTACACTTAAATAAGGCATGGGTGGGTGCTTTGACACATTTGAAATACGCTCACAGTATTAAAGTAAAATTAATATAGGAATAAATGACAAGATGTAATCATAATATTGCCTGTAGTTGTATTGGGCACTTACTATGTCCCAGTCCTCAGGGAAACATTGTAATTTGTACACTGGGGCTCTGATTGGTTAAACAGTTGTCCCAGGTCACACGGCTCCTGTGCTTCCGAGCTGGACCCACCCACCCGTCTGAGGTGCAAGCTTGTCAAACTGCTTGTGCTTCTCCAGGTTTAAGTGACCTCTCAGGCTCCCTTCTCATCAGACAACTGCCTCCTTAAATACACGTCTTCTTTTGCTTTGGCCATTTACTTCCTCATTCACAATATTTGTGGATTTTATTAATGAAGCTTCTCCTGTCTTGGGGCCATGTGATCATCACACTGGAAAATACCAATAAGAGTCTTCTTTAAAGCATTTAGTTGAGTCTAATTTTACACAAAATGGCATTCCTGAGGAGCAGGACTGACTGGGGAGTGGAGTCACTGTCTCTATCGGGCAGCGAGGTGGTACTAGCCTGCGAAGTGTCGAATTCATGCAGCAGGGATGAGGGCCGTTATTTGTGTTTCCAATGTGGGGTTGCAGAAATCTTTGGGTTCATACCAAACCACACGACGAGAGCCTCAGTGGGTGACTTTTATTGTGAGGGATTGAATCAGAGTCAGCTCCTAGGATGGGAACCAAGGCAACGGGATCTAAACAGGAACATGACCAAAGTCATCACAGTGGCAGCCCTCCAACACGGGCGGAGTGACGCAGATACTCAGTCCCCAGAATAGTTTCATAAACTGGAAGTGCCCTCCACAAGTGGTCTTTCAAGGTCTAAAGAAAGAAAGAACTTTGAGTGAATTATACCAATAAAGGGCAGTGGTTGGGGCAGACTTACGTTGTTCTGACCTCCCAAATGTTTCCAGTAAGATTACAAAGCGTCATTGATCCTGGTTGTCTGACCATCATCAGACCTTGTCAACTTTTAAAAACAAAAAAAAGGTACCTCCCACTTTGCACACTCTCTACTCTTCCTTTTTGTGGGACCATGCTAGGTATATCTCCTTTCGAGGAGAGGAGGTGGAGAAAATGTAGATGATTTCTAAGTGTCTAGAGTCTGTCAGAGGCTGCTAATGGCTCATGGAGGACATTGTTTTTTTCTCAATGTGGCCTTACAGCAGTGACGGCAGAGATGGCATGGCCTGCAGCACCGTTTCATCGATGGCTTCATTGTGCTTTCTTTGTTTGCTAAGCACTTGAATATTTTCAGGGAAGGTTGCTCCATGCATTATAAATAGCAATGTTCTAAAGTCTATCAAGAGAAACTGCATTTTGCTTTCAATGATAATGTCCTGAAGAAAATGTGCAGCATATTAAAGCAGCAGAAATGCTGTAGGAATACAATGTGATGCACAGTGTTAAGTATTTAAAAGTTAGTAAGAATGACCAATAGTAATTCACGGTTAGTAAATTAACAGGGAAGAAGAAACTAATCTTGCACAAAAAGGTCAAGGAAAAAAAAATCAAAGGATTTAGTGGAGCAAACAGCCAGTGTGCTGTGTATTAATGTCACAAAGTGCGAGTGACAGGAATCGACCTCTTAAGAAATATTCAGTGAGAATGGAGAGTTTGTTCCTGCGTAGGATCGAGATTACTGATGCTGGAAGTGATGGTTCGCCGTGTCTCTGAGTGGCGGCCCTTGCACTGGACACTGGGGGAGGGAATGGGCTGCGGAACAGCATGTGGCTTTGAGTCCCTCCGAGCTGCTTAAAGTGCAGCCAGTTGCCCAGCCTCTTGGGCCTGCATTTCCTCATCTAAAATGGAGAGTGAGGTGAGAATACACGTGACAATGATCACCATCTCCCCGACATGCGTGTTGTTACTATGATGAGTGTTGGTGTTGCTCTGATGAGAAGTAGGGGACCTCCTTGGGAAAGGCTGTGGGTCACAGTTTCCCTGCAGAGACCCGAGGACTGAATCTCAGGCTCCTCCCTCTGGCTCTGCCATCAGAGCGTGTACCTTGCCTGCCTGCCAATGTGTGTGTTCATGTTCCTGGGAATAGGCTGATGGGTTCTCCCAAATTCTCCCAAGTTTGGAAGATGCAGGGGACATTGGAGCTAATGAAAGTATTGATAGTCTTAGGATGAGGGTTGAACCAATTTTAAATGTTACACAGTTGTGGCTGGCAGGAATACAAAAACATCACTCATTCCTCAGTGTCAAATGTTCCTTTCCATTTAGAGCAGAACAGAAATTCTGCCAGTTCAACATAAATAGTCAGTTTTGAATGTAGAGTCAATCAGTTTCTGATTATGTCCTCACCTCCCTCCTCCTTGTAGTGGTCTCAGGGTAATCTAAGGTATTAGGCATCCTACATAGAGCCTTGGCCCTGGGAGGGGCATCTGGTGTGGGACCATCCCTGGTCTTCAGTGGCCTGCAGTTCAGGGCTGCTTGTCCCCCTGACTTCCTTCCTTCACAGCAGTGTACACATCAGGGTACTTGACATTTCCTTTGTCTCTACCGCAGCTTTCCTGACTGCTGGCTTCTCCAGTGATTTCTACATGCCTTCTGATGGGAGGGGCCGCTGCGGCTTTGTATCACACGGCGGGGGTGTGCGTAGCAGGATGACAGCTTCTGGTTTGGGGGACATTGCCACTTTTTTGCCTGCTGTTTCTATATCATTATTACTAATTACACACACGTTAGTCTCAAAAGTGTCCCGGCTTCACAATACATTCTATAGCCACGTTGGCATGCAGGAAGGCCCCCTTCCGGCCCACATGGCCAGATGCCTCGCTCAGCCAGTGCCTCCCTCCCACTCATGCCTCCTAGGATATGGGGTGGATGGGGCCCAGGAGCATCTCGACCCTAAGCGAGTCCACTCCAACCCCTGTCATCTTGTCTCAAGTTTCTTTCGGGCCCAGGGGATGGGAGAGGAGGAAAATAACCCTCATGTGATCAAATGTCCTTCTCTACTTCATGACTTCATGCTCTGCGCTTTCTTATTATGTAAACAGAAGAAGCTGCAAGAACTAAAGAAAAACAAAACCTTTCTTTTTCAGTTTCCTGGCCCTGTCACCGGCCTTCAAGAACCTATGTTGGTGGTGAAGGGGAGACCCAGTGGGTAGGACGCTGAAGGTGTGTGGAAAAGGTGATACCTCAGGAGGAGCTTCAAAGGAGAGGGACGAAGAGCAGGAGAAAGAGGGCAGGACATACACTAAAAGGAGCAAAATAGTCCAAGACAGCAGTAAAGAAGTTGTCACGAAGCGACGTGTAAACAATGTACCTTAGTTAGTTTGGACAACAGGGTTGAGAAGAGCAGGGACCCCTTCAGGCTGGAAGGAGTCAGAGGAGGCCTATGACAGCCTGGAGTTCCCATGAGGAGTTGGGAAATGGGTGGGTAGAAGGCATTGTTGATAGAGAGAGGGGGGAAGGAGCGATAAAAATGTGGTGGTGAAGTAGCAGGCACTTCAGGGGAATAGTGAGCAAACTAGGAGCAAAGGAATTCAGCTGGAGAAAACACATTGTTTAGAAAAGCAGCAGGATAGAAACTGAAAACAAAAAATGGCTGGAGACAGATAGTGATTGGCCTTTAAAATCAATTTGACGAGCTGGTGTGGCTCAGTGGGTTGAGTGCCAGCCTGTGATCCAAAGGGTGGCAGGTTCAATTCCCAGTTGGGGCACATGCCTGCGTTGTGGGCCAGGCCCCTGGTGAGGGGCATGCGAGAGGCAACCACACATTAATGTTTCTCTCCCTCTCTTTCTCCCTTCCTTCCCCTCTCTCTAAAAATACATAAATAAAATCTTAAAAAAAAAAAGGAAAAAATAAAATCAATTTGATGAGTTTCAACATTATTCTTTGATTTAAGGGAAACATTGAATAATGTTGAGCAAAGAAGAAGTTATTTAGAGCAGGTTTCTCTTCCTTCTGCCTTCATTTTTTCTTGTTTGTTTTACCTGTCAGGTATATTGACTGTATAAAACTTTAGAATGTTCAGAGAAAAAAAACCAGGTAAGGATTAGAATCCTTAAAATCAGCTATTACAATGTTGATCTTTGAGGTAAAGGAAAATACGCTTGCAGGGAATGAAAAGGTAAGAGAGATCTGGATAATAAAAATATATAAAATACCAAATGAAAATTCTAGAACTGAGTAACACACTATCATTAAAAAGTTACTGGATACACTTAGCAGAATAGAGATGACAACATGAGCTTCAAGAGAAATCAATAAAATTACCCAATCTGAGGAACAGAGAAATTAGAATGAGAAAGATGAACAAACTTTCAAGGACATGAAGAACAACATCAAAAGATCTAATAAATGTGTTCTTTGAGTTCTGGAAGAGAGGAGAGAGTCTTTAAAAGTAATGGCCAAAACTTTCCCAAAGCTGGGGAAAGGCAGTAATTTACAGATTCAAGAAGCTCAGCAAACCCTGAGCAGCATGAACACGAAGAAAACCTGGGCACAGCGTAGCACAACTGATCGGAACCAACAGTAAAGAGAGATGGTGACAACAGCCGGCAACGTCGAACACATTGCACAGAAAGGAAAATGACTTGACTGACTGCTGACTTCTCGTCAGAAAACAGAGGGGCTAGAAGACAATGAAAAAACATCTTGAAAATGAGGGGAAAAAGAACTCAGAGAAAATGCCCTTTAAGAATGAACGTGGCAGCCCTGGCTGGCGTGGCTCAGTGGATTGAGCACCAGCCTGCAAACCAAAGGGTCACCAGTTCGATTTCCAGTCACGGCACATGCCTGGGTTCCACGCTGGTTCCCCGGTGGGGGATGTGCAAGAAGCAATCACACATTGATATTTCTCCCCCTCTGTCGTGAATTCTGGCCTGCAGAATTCGTATAGCTATGACTGACATGTGAATAAATTCACACGACAAACACTGGACTAGAGGAATCCGGGACTATACGGCCTCTCCCTTATGAAATGGGAGAGGCCCCAAGCCTTGTGTCGATGGGTTTTTATTGTTGGTCCAGGGTATATTACATCAGAATGGTCTTTATTAACTATGCATAGATTGTAGATTCGAGTTAGGCGGTAGACAGTCCGGGAAGGTACATCAGAAGCAAAGATACGCAAATGGAAGGACAACAGGCTTGGGCTGAACTCAAAAGGACTGTCAACACTAGCCTGAGGAAGCTAGGCATGCATTAGCATAAGTTCTTCTGATCCAGGGGGAAGGGAGGTCTTAGCAAGAACAAGCTTTTGATTCTAAGAAATAGATTATCCTGATTTCCCACAGGAAAGTCCGCCATCACACATGTGGGTCCTGCTTGCCGTTTCATGTTCCGCGAGAGTCCATGCTCTCTTAGACGTGAAACATTAGAGCTACACTTCCCACTGTGAGATGTATGAAATCCCTTTACCCCTCTCCTTCTCCCTCCCTTCCCCTCTGTCTAAAAATAAATAAAATCTTTATAAAAAAAAAAGAATGGAGGTGGCATAAAGGTATTTTCAGGTAATAGAGAGTTTGTTGCTAGTAGACCCACACAAATATTCTGGGAAGTTCTTCAGCAAATGATAATGGATGGAAACATGGACCCTCAGGAAGGAACCAAGAGCACCAGCAATGGCGAGTATGGGAGTAAAGACAAAGTCAACCCTCTGGTTACATCTACCCTCACCCAGCAAATTCGATCTTTCTGCATCTTCCCAGTCTCAGCAAGTGCCTCAGGCCAAAATTCTTTGGGTCATTCTTAACACCTCTCATTCTTTTGTACTGCTTTCCTGGTACCCATTCACCAGGAAATCTTTTCCTTCCTACCTTTAAAATATGTGCACAGAATTTGACCACTTTTTTTTTTTTTTTACCTCCCCTGGTCTAAGCCACCACCATCTCTCCTAGATTATTGCAGCAGCTTCCAGCCTGCCGGCCCTTCTGCGTCCTGGACCCCTGCAGTTGTTCTAGCACATTGGCCAGAGTGATTTTTTCATACGTAAACTCGATCATGTCACTCCTCTGTCACCGCCTTCTAAAAGCTCCCCGTCAGAGTTGTCAGTAGATAAATTATTATGTTATTTTTAATGACACATCATTATGATTTTTATTTATATCTTAGTAAACAGCTAAAGGACTAAATAATTTTACTACAGTAAAAAGTCTTTTTTTCCCATTAACTTACCGATATGAACAAGTTTCTCAGAACCTGCATCTTTAAAAATGAAAAAAACACAAGGGAATGCAATTGATGCTGAATCTTGCCTCAGTCTGCCAGTAAATAATACTACTCTGTGGATACATGGCCTAATTCAGGAAAAAAATCCCAGCTCCCTCCCAGTATGTTATTAAGAGATATATTTTCAGCCCTGGCTGGTTTAGCTCAGTGGATTGAGCGCGGGCTGGGAACCAGAGGGTCCCAGTTCGATTCCCAGTCAGGGCACATGCCTGGGTTGCAGGCCGGGTCCCCAGTGAGGGCCATGTGAGGAGCAACCATACATTGCTGTTTCTCTCCCTCTCTGTCTCCCTCCCTCCCCCTCTCTCTAAAAATAAATAAAATCTTTAAAAAAAAAGAGAGATATATTTTCAATAATATTTTACTTTTTTATGTTAAGTAATAATTTTTTCAAAATTTTCAATTATGTCCAATAATAATTATCATGATAATCCAATTTCTGAGACATTTTATAAGAGTCTTATGGGCAAAGAAAAGATAGTTAACATTTTTATTTATATTAATATGTTTTGCAGAGAATTATTTGATAGTGACATCTAAAGTATTTTCAAGCATACAAATATTTTATATCAAAATAAAATTCTGGGTCCAAAATAAAAATGGACTGGAAAAACAAGTTCAGGGAGAAAAAGGAAGAATGTTAAATTTACAACTGCAAAAGAGCATGCTCATTAATTTTTTAAATGGATAATGATAGATATCAAATAGCTATGGGATTTAAATTCCATTGGATACATTTAAGATAGTGATGTAACAAATTTATTTTAAAAATAACAGTACTTAAATATGTTGGACCTGGCATCCTTTGTGATTTTTTAAATGTACGAGGAAAATGTTCTATATTTTAAAATGTTTAAGTTGATAGTTTACCAAATTTTTAAAAGGAAAATGTAAGCAGAAAGTTTGAATTCTAGTGCTGCAATAGTATCTAGGCCTGGAGAAAAAGTATTACTACTTATTAAATGTTAATCTATGCTAGACAGTGTTCTAAGTATTCGCACAACTTCTGTTAAATATTTATAATAAAGGGATGAGTAGTGCCCTGGTTACTACAGCTGCAAAACAAGTAATCCCCCAATTTAATGGTGGTGATAAAGCAACCACTTTATCTAGCTCGGAATTTTGTGGGTCAGGAATCTGGGAAGGGCTGGGCAGGGGGTGTTCTAACTTGGGCTGTCTCGTGCAGTCAGTCCGATGTTGGCCAGGACTTGCGTCTTCTGAAGAACAGATAGTGCCCAGGTGCCCAAGCTGGCCTCCTCCCAGAGCTGGCAGTTGTCCGGGAAACTCAGCTGGGGCTGCTAATCAGAGCAATTGCACGTGACTCTCAAATGGGGCCATCCCAAGGCAGTCGGATTCCTGACAGGGCAGCTGTCTTCCCCCAGAATGAACATCTCAAGAGCAGTGGGTAGAAGCTCCCAATCCGTGGCCTTCCTGCCAGCTCCACATCCCCCATATTTGATTGATCAAAGCTGTCAGAAGCCCACCCAGCTTCAGGGGAAGGGAAGTAGACCTCCCCTGTCAATGAAAGTAGTGTCAAAGAATTTGAGAGCCATATTTTTAAAATGGCCACAAGTAGATAATTATCCCTATTTTTATAGATGAGGAAAGCATAATGGGGTTAAATAATTTGCCTAAGATCACAGAACAGGTAAGTGATGGAGTTAGGATTCAAACCCAAGTAGCCTGACTCCAGAGCTAATCTCTCAAACAGAACAACAGGGCATCCTGCGGAAGGCAGCCCAGGGGGGTGTTACAGCCTGCCGGCTGAATCACAGGTTCTGGGCCCCTTTCCAGTTCCACTGCAGAATCCTCTATTGACACATCCCCAATATCCAACTGGGAGACCGTTTCCAGAGTATATACTTTTGGGGGCCTATTGCTATGGATACCATGTTGCCAGAGCTCTTCAGTGACTCGGGATGGTGGGCAGAGAGAGGAGATGAAGAGGCTGCAGCCGCTGGTGCTAAAAGTTCCTAAACCCGCAGAGCCTCAGGTGGGACGGACCTGGTGCTTGGAGCTGCTGCCTCCTTGGCCTTTGATAAACGTTTCAGGTTGCACGTTGTTTGGTGGCCATGGTCTGATCCTAGACTTCCCTGATTAATATACTAATATTAACCAGCTTTTACTTGAATATGGACAAGTGCAGATCGTGTGATTTGCTGTCCTCTTATTCTTGGCTTTGATTAATTAGCAGCCACGGGGAGTCTCAAAGTCATTTACATATTTTCCAGAAGAGCTACTTCTTTCAGAAGAGCCTCTTCTTTCCTCTATTCTCTCCTGCCATTCTCAGAGGCTACAAAACCTCACTATACCTCTATGATTTTTAATTTACAGTCTTGCATGGACAAAGAAATTCACAAACCTTCCCAAGTTCTTTACATGCAGCCAACACAGAGGGAGTTGATACAGGAGGGACTGAGGTTGGTTAAGGGGATGCCTGGGGCTTAGAGGGTTACCAGGCAACTTTGTGGTAGACACTTAGGTGAGCGCTGACATCAGTGTCCTCTGAGCCAGAACAGAGGCCAGGTCAGTGGGCACATGTGAGTCAATCCCACGCATCTTAACCGAACTTTCCTTCCACCTTCAGAGCTGGTTTTCCTGTGCGGTGGGAACACCCGCCTTGTTCGTACCCATGCACACTCAGGCCCTTGTAGCACTTCCTCTCCTTTTCCTATTTTTTCACTTCAACTTCAGCCTCAGTCCCCGCAATTGTAAGTGATTCTCATGCTTCCATCCGTCAGAAGTATCAGGAGGGTCAATTACTGAATCAGTTAAGGTGGGCTTATCGCTCTTTCATTCACAGTGAATGTTTGACTTGTGTGGTTCACTGGCATTCAAAAAGTCCCCCTTTCCCAATGGATTAGAAAATCAATTAAGGTATTATTTTAAGGCTTACACAAAAGGACTGTACTCCCCTTGACTTGATATTGTTAAACTTATTTGAGGAAATTCACATTAAAACTTTCAAATCTCTAGTGGTACTCTAATAAAGAATGGCTAATGAGCCTTTAGATGTCCTTTTTTTAAATAATACTAACATGATGATCAAATATAATTTACTAAGCCCTAATGATCTTAGGTTCAGAGTTATTAAATGAAGCAGAGCTCCATGCTTTGCAGAAGAAATAGCACAGCAGAACTTCCAAACTGTGAAGTCGTAGGAGGTAGTTTTTAAAATTTCCATGTTCCGTGACATCGCTGGTCCTTAGCTCTTCCTCAGGAAAATGAGAGATACTTTTTCATCCCCAGTCACAGACCCGGCTCAGTTACATCTCTCTGGCAGGATAAGGTTAAGGGGATGGAGCAGGACAGGGAAGAGGAGGGAAGACAGAGGCAGAAAAATCAAGTCAAATTACTTTGATGACAGTGAGTTAGAATCTTCTCTGAAAGTCAGGCAGGACCCTCCAGGATGCTGTCATCCCAGATCTTAGAAGAGAACAACTCCAAGTTAAAAAAACCATCTGGGCCCTCCGGAGGGGGCAAAGATAAATCTCCCAAGAAAGCCTCAGAAAATGGAAAAGACAGCAGCCTCAGCCCCCCGGGGCAAACCCAGCTCAGGGAGCGGCAATTGGCGCTGGTGCGAGACATGGAGATGAATTGGTACCTAAAACTCTGGGACCTGTCCAGCCAGAGCACCACCGCCTGCACCGCTGCCATGCCTCACAGGTAAGCCTCCTCCGTGGCCTTGGGAGTGCTGTTCAGAGTGGGTGCTTTCATTTCTTTTCCCATGTGGTTGGTGGTATTACGGGCTCAGATGATTGACACTTCAGAATGTGTAACCTCAAAGAGCAGGAACTTGGTGAAAATGACAAATAATGGTCCCTAGAGAGTCATTCAGAAAACACCCCTTGTGAAGAGGCAGTAGACACTCAAGAGCGGATTGGAAAGAGGTATATGGCAATGAGATTTGTCTTAAGTAAAAGTCGGTTCAAAGATTGCAGGAAAATACCCTCTTCTAAAACAACAACGAAAAAGCTTTCTGATCTTTCTGCACCTTCTTCACCTTCAGAATTTGGGGACGAGGGAGGGAAATGCAATTTGCCTGTTTGAAAAATGTCCTTGATTGCCTTATGTGAACTTGTTGAGTGGGGGTTTAGGTTTGGCAATGGGGGTGCAGAGTAGAACATACAGAGCACCAATAAGGGGGTCTGACCTCCCTGACTAAGACAGTCAACATCAGGAGAAAAAGGCCCTCAAAAAAATGAGGCAACATGAGAGAAATCTCTATAGACTTCCCTCTTTCTTATTCTCCCTTTTCCCCCCAGCCTCAGTTTCAAATAATGCAGAAGAGGCATAATTTCACAAGTCTCTAAGTTATAAGGCAAAATGTACTCAGTAAAAGTGTCTGCAGTCCTGAAATTTAAGAATGCTTATCCCTTGTAATTGCTATAAAAATCTCTTAGGAATTAAAAGTAATTTTGCAAGAAAAATTATTGTGAAAGCAAAGCCTAAAATAACTGTTTTCATTAACTCATAATAAAAACCCATTAAAATAAAAAATGGTTTCAATGAAATGGCTGAAGTGTGGAAAACTTACCCTGCAGAGATGGTGTGGTAGTATAGACATCCTGGCTGTGTTCTCTTTATCGAAGCATCCCATGTGCTCTGAGCTGTCCTGTGTTTATACTTCTAATTCCAAAAGGGCACTATAAGAAATCCTATTTAGCCATTGAAGTAACTGATGTCAATGAACTCAAAATTTGTTGGACTGCAAACTTCAAAATGCCCGAACTTCTGTTTTTCCTTTCCAAGGGAGGGATAAAATAGATATTTCTAAATCTAAGCCACCATTTAAAAATCAACATTTAAAAGGCAGCATGAGATAAAGTTTCTAGAAATTTTCTGTAAAACACATTTACTATTTATGGTGAGAGAGACTGTCTGAAGCTCTCGTAAGCTGTTATTTCACGTCGCAGAGAATGACCGAAGGAGAATGGGCTCAGTCAGAAAGAGCCTGAATGAGCCGCCCGCGTCGGCAATGCCCGGCATATCTATGAATCTGAGAGCTATTATTAAAGGGCTCCTGGAAGGAGAATTAAGTGGCAAACGAAAGCCTTGGTAGTAGTTCTTTCCATAGCACATTTTTTTTTAGTACTTCAGTACTCAGAAACTTTCCTTAAAGAAGTCTAAACAGGACAGCAAAGTTCCTGCTCAATTATCTGACATGGGAACAACTTGTATCAGGTTAGGGGGGAATATTAATTAAGGTAATGAGATTTAGCCAGCAGCTTTTGGGAAAAAACAAACACGGCTCTTTTCTGCTTTACTCAAGCAATAACAACTTGTTCTGTAACCAGAATAAATGGTTTCCATGGCAACCTATGGGGGAATGTTATTAATCATTGCTTTGCGACAGCCTCACGTATCCCTCGTTTAATGGACGTGCTGAAGAACACTCAAAGTAATGTCTGTCTTACATGATCAGAAATTAAAAATGTTTCCTCCCCCTTTAGTTTCACAGCGTGACTGTTTCCCGGAGGAGACTAGGGTGTCCAGTTGGAATTAAGTCCATGTATAAATTAGATTTATTGAAGAGCTCTCTGTGGATGCACATCTCTGAAAAAGGCAATCTTTCTCGACACCAGCTCCTTCCCTTTCAAAACGCAATGTTGGAATCACCCACCTCAGTTGAGTCCTTACATTTGCAGGAACAATGACGGTGACCGATGGCGCAATTCCTTCAGATTGTAATGTAAATGATAGTCCAAGCAATTCCTCGTGCTGTTTTTCTTTCATTCATAGATGTTACCTGTGAGGAAGTTACAGAAAGTTTTTCTGGACTTCCAGCAACATGGCCCAAGAGTAACAGTATCTCTATTAGAGACCTATATGTAGACAATGAATACGATTAACATAAAATATGAACAAATGTATCCTTCTGTGTAACCTGACCACCAGGACAGAATATAACATGATGGAACAGTCCTTGAAGACAGTACACATTTGCTATGGGCAGGAATCCCATGGGTTGTTGCTTTATCGCCATCAGTAGGGAATTGTTAGCTCACTCCAGTTTCCTTTCTGAGAAGACAGAATGAAAATATTTTACATCAGGTTAATTCCAGTTTGTGAGGGATTTGAGGGTTGTCTTAGGCCAAGATTCGATGATAATGTATGTTTGAGACAAAGGGTGTTATTAACTGATTGGGAGGAAGCATTAGAGGCAGAAAGGGCCCAGCAGTGCCGGTATAGTTAAGAAGTAAAACTGTGGGAAGCAGGGGAGAGAATGCACAGTGGTCGTGTGGTAAGGGGTTCTGACCCCCTTCCTGGGGTTGTCTACATAGGACTGCACATGAAAAACCTAGTTTGCTTCATACAGATTGACCGGCCATTTTCCAGAGTTGTCTGGTGACCCAGTGAGCACGGTGCGTCTCACACGGCAGCTCAGTCCTCTGCACGGCGAGGGGGCGGCGCAGGGGCCCGCGCCCTGGCCTTGGAGGCACAGGGCTGGCTTTTAGTTCTAGTGTAACTGTGGATATGATTTAAAACAAATTATTTGCTGTTTTTAAATAAGTAACATTTTAGGGTCACAAAGATATCATCTGAATTTGGTAGAAAGCTTTTAAAATAAATATATAAGGAAGAAAAGATAACCGCTGCTAGCATTTTGGTGTGCTTCCCCCAGCTTTTGAATTGGAATTCTACTAGATATTATTTTCCACCTTTTTTCCGTAATTATTATGTCAGTCTATTTTATTATTCAAAAAAACACTTAAAATTTTAAGGGCTACATCTTATATTATTGCTTAGCTGGTCTTATTTTGTTTGTTATTTATCATGGTTGTAAGTGATATTATTATAGACATCTTTATATCAGGTTTTTAAAAAAATCACATCTCCAGCTGTTTTTCAGGCTCCGTTTCTGGAAGTGGAAGGAAAGGACGCACACTGTGTATGCGTTATGTACACAGAAATGCAGTCGCACTTGGCGTCAGTGCAGGTGCTGTCTGGAGAGGTTTCCCACCTCACCTTCCCACCAGCAGTGTTCGAGAGGGCCTGTCGCGCTGCTCTCTCCAGACGACATGGCATCACAGGGAATCTGCACCACTGAGTTTCATAGTTAAACAAAGTATTGGGTAAATTAATTAACTTTTCTGAGTCTTAATTTCTTTGACCAGAAAAGAAGACGAATAGCCGTATGAAGAGCCATTGTCAAAATGAAATGAGCTCATGGACAAGTAATTTGAAGGAGGAATGCACTTTGTTTTCAGACTCTCTGGAGTAAGGGCTGAGACGTGACCTCAGGTTGTGCACGGTGTATTTAATTGATGTTCTGAAGATAATTAAGAATAGGGTGACTCTTCCAGTATCTGGGAACAAAATGCACTTCACCTGGCACCTGGCAGCTGAGGATCCTGCTGTGCTCAATTAATGTTTATGGGAGACCCTTGTGTTCCTACAGAGGCTCTTTAGGAATTCATAGGAGCACCATCCTCCTGGGGAAAAGTGGCGTTGGGATAGAATACAAAGAGCTTTTAAATACTACCAGCGTCCACATTCCAAACCATAGCTGACTGAACCTATTAATTTGAAATGACTGGGTACATTCAGTAGGAAAATCAACACGTGAATAAACAGTTAGCTATAGTACTTTAATAGTGATTTCTACCATCTTAAAAAATGTTTCCTTTTAACTAGCGAGTACGTACACTTGAGCCTCATTCCTAATATTTCCTCTCTGCTATGAAAACTCCCGGACTTCTTAGAAGACATTTACTTCTGCCACTTCCAGAGGATCAGATGTGGTTCTGTGTGTGGAGCAGGTGAATTTTGGTGCACTCAGATCCTGCCAGCAGGGCAGCAGTTAATCCGTGAGCTTAGCAACGTGGTTTGAGTTCACGCAGGGAGATCAGGTATTGAGAATCAACCTGAGGTCAGTCAGTACAAGAACATTCAACAAAGGCTGAGCAAGCAGCCTCTTTGTTCAGGGCCTTGCAGCTGACCCACAGATGAATTAGATAAGAGTCCTGCCCTCAAGTTAGGTAGAACTTACTAGAGATACAAAAAGTGCTTAAATGAGAAATGCTATTTAAAAAAAAAGGTCATAGCAAAGCCAGGAGGAAGGAGTGAGTGCTCCCAGCTGGAGTGATTGGACTTGGAACGTGGGCAGGACTGGAAGGAGAGGAGGTGGGGGCTGGGGAAGGCGTCTGTGCGGAGGGAAGAGTGTGAGCAAAGACACGGACGGACGTAGGAAAGTGTGAAATGGAAAGGAAAGCTGCTTCTGCTCATGAGCCTCCTACAAACAGCCTGGGAAGGTTGTTTCAGGCTGGAGCGGAGCATGTGGCCAGGAGAACGGGAGGAGAGGAGACCCTTTCAGAGAGCTGGGAGCCAGGCAGAGACCAGGTGTGGGGGAGAGCTGTGTGTGCAGGTTGTTCTCAAGAAGAGGCAATGGAGGTGGAAGAGAGGATGAGAGTTGAAGTCTGAAGCAGGGTCGGGGAGAATTTTGTTAGAAAAAGCCGATCTGTTGATGTTTGGGGGCAGGAGAGAGGAGTCCAGTGGAGAGCGAAAGCATGTAACACAAACAGTGAAGGCAGTGATGTCAAGGGCACCAAACGAGGGTGTTAGATTTGGCAAAGAGAAGCGTTGGTGGAGCCTGGTGATGGTGGTCGGCAGGCTGCCTGCCAGTAGCACCACCCACCAGTGGGAGGCTCTGGGCAGGCCCTTGGCCTGGCAGAGGCAGTTGGCTAAGGGGTTAGGGCGGCAGATCCTCAAGCCAGGCTGTGGAATCAAGCCCTGGCCTTGCCACTAACCAGTGTGCAACTTAGTTTCTTCTGCATCGAAAAGTGGGTAATGAGAGTACCAATGCTGTAGGGTTGCTATGGGAGTGAAATGACGTAAACAAGTAAAGCACATAGAACAGGGCCTGGCACACAGCATGCTACTATATAAAGTATGTTATCACATAAAGGTCCTAAGCATAATTTTGGCACATGGTCCATGCCCGTTGTTATTGTCACGAAACTATTAATCGGACCTACCAAAATTAGCGATGCCTCCCCTTTCGGAAGTCTACGGACTCTTGTCTGATTCTGTAAATGGGTGTAAGCATACCTAGCTCAGAAGACTACTGTGAGGATTCCATAAAGTGATGTCAGTCATCTGGTGTAGATGGGACAGTAGAACAGCTTCGGTCCTCATCCCCTTTCCTCTTCTCTGTTGACCTGGAATATGATGGATGGCACCAGTAACATGGTATCAGGGACAGAGTATAGAGTGATGGAGAAGAGCTATGATGGAATGACTTTAAACTTCAAGCCAATACTTTTTTCTTAGAAAATACTATTGTTGGATTCTTTGCTTATTAAAAGGAAAGATGACACATATTTTTTTAAAAAATTACTTTATTGTTCTTCAATTACAGTTGTCTGCATTTTCTCCCCTCACCTCGCCCCACCCCCTCCAGACCCACCTCCCTCCCTTGCTTCTACCCTCCCCCTCGGTTCTATCCATGTGTCCTCCACAGTAGTTCCTGAAAACCCTTCTCCCCACAGTCCCCTCCCCCCTCCCCTCTGGCTATTGTTAGATTGTTCTTAATTTCAATGTGATGACTCATATTTCTTAGAGCAGCCATGCTTTCTTTAAGGCTATAACTCTTGGGATGTTTATATGAGAAGTCACATATATCTGCCTAGAGGTGTTAGACTATGAGGACATTTCTGTGATTGTAGACATATGCCAGAAAGATTGCTTCCTTGCAATTGTCACTGTTCTGTTGTTTTGAATGTTAGTGCGAGTGTGTGGAATGAGAGGGTGAACATTAATCAGACAAGAATTAGGTAGTTGCCAAACCCAGCAGCATGCCCTGGGCAGAGGGGGAGTTGCTCTGTGGTCCCTCATGGAGAGGACAATGTCCCATGATTTAAGAACCAGGAGGCCGTCACCCTGTGCAGCTGTACTCCCAGGGTGGTGACCTGGAGGTTGACAGCCTGGGCAGGCACACCCACCCTCACAGCAGTAAGTAGTAGCCGAAGACACAGGGGTTTGCTTCAGTCTGCATCCCTGTGACTGTTTTTTGGGTTGCTTTGGGAAGATTAAAGCAGTTTCTCAGTTTTATGTTTCTGTGAGTTGGGCCACAGTTGCGTGTGTCCAGTTCTTCTGGAGGACTATGGACGCCATGAAGGCAGCATCTGTGCCTTCGTCCTCTGGCTTGCCCACAGGGTTCTTTCATAACTGAATGCTAATGAATAATACAGAGTGCAGCAGCTCTGGCTCCTCCCCTGAGTGCTTCTGCCTTCCCGGAGGCGGGCATGAAATGACATGGGCTTGGAGCCATGATTCCAACCCCATTTTGCTCTGTGACCATAGTAAGGTTTTTGAAGTTCTGCAGAACTCAGTGCCTTGTCTGTGAAATGAGAAGGCTAGAAAAGATGACCTCTCAGGCTCTTTCCCCTTCTGAGTCCACGTGGTATAATAATACCATAATTCAGGGCAAATGGACAGCGCTTGATTTCCTGCTCACTTACCTTTAAGGGATGGCGCTCTTGTGTTACCTCCAAGATAAAGGAAACCAGGTGATGCACTGTTTTGAAGTTGTAGGAGCAGTAGAAAAGTCTCTTGGATTTTCAGAGCATACTATTTTAGTGATTGGTTGACCGTTGCCAGATGTTTGATTTTTTCATGAGTTTCCTTTAACAGAAGGAGACAGCACACAGACACGTTTAATTTGTCGTGGCCCTGTTTAGGGAATGTTTTCGCCTTCATTATCTCATGTGCCCCCCCACAACAAAACACCCATGTTCTTATGTCCCACGTCCCTGTGCGGGGACGGGCCTCATGCAGGTGGCCTGCCTGGTCATCCAGGCCTGGACCTCGGGCCTCCTGGTCCTCCATCTGGGGCTCTTTATGCGCTGTTTCCGCGTTTCCCAAGCTATGGCCCCGTGCTTGTCCCTGAGATGATCCTGCAGGGGCACATGCACATTGACACTCGCCATGGTTTTGTGTTTGTTTTGATGAGTATTAGGAAGAAATGTATAACGTACACCTCAGCCTACGAATTCATGGCTATTGTGGCAGAGGAGAAGGCTGAGTTTTAAAACAAGTGATTCAACGTAATGGAAAATGTTTACTAGTAGAGGTGAAACTCAGATCTGACAAAAATCCTGGAAGAGGTACACAAAGGACTACTTACTTGATCTCCTTCACGTTTATCCAGCCCCTAAAAAGCATCAGGCCATCTTTCCGGGGCTTTTTATGTTCATTCCATTTAATCCTTACAGCAGCCTGTGGACTTGTTACATCCCACTTCCTCCAAGCGTACGGCTCTGGCCGTTTACTTTTTATCTGTTGCTGATTAATTTTTTCTTCTTTACCCTAGGCTGCCTCTCTGAGTAGGCTCAGGCATATTCCAGGTTACATCTTTGAGCCATGGCTATTCTGTTTCCTGTCCAAGGTCAACCTTTCTAGTTCTGTCTCTATAAATTGAATATTATGCTTCTCCCGGGATTGGGTAACATCATACTGTGATTTTAAAATTTAGCTTCAGTTTACAGCTTAGTTTCACTTTATGCAGCTTGGTTTATTAATTTTTTACATTTGCCCTTCAGCTTCTTGTGTATTTCTGGTGTCAGCCATCGAAAGACATCGCACACCGTGCCTTCTTCGTAAGCGTACGAGGCTGCATGGGCTGGGGGCAGATTAATGTGGGCTCTGAGGTCAGGCCAGCCTCGGGCTGAACCCTTCCACCAGGCTTTCTCCACCAGTCACTATCTATGTGACCTTGGACCTCGGTCTCCTTCCTTGTAGAAAGGGAATAACAATATTACACACTCAGAGACTTGGGAGGATTAAATGAGATATGTATTAGAGTTTTCAGGGCAGTGCCGAGTGCATAGAAAGGCCCCTTCAGCAAATGCTCTTGTGACTGTTCCCTTGAAGTGCCGCCAGCCTTTGTCTGATCTAAAAGTAAAGTCTGTTACTTTACCTCCTTACTCTCCCTGTCACTGGGCCCCCCCAGGAATTTTCCCAGGGGCTCCCCAAGCCTGGGAAAATGCCCCAAACCTACAAGAATGGTTTTAACATGCTGCTCCCCTTCTCGCTTTACTTTGAACCCCTTTCTTCTAAGATTTTCATTTACGCCCTCATTTAAAATCCTTTCTGATGAACAAGGATCAAATGTGTGTCTGAGATGCCCTCTCTCCATACGGAGAGGATCCATTCGTTGTCTCTGGAACGGAGAGGCCTCGGTTTGAAGTCCTCTGTGGATTCCAGCAAATCGTGTCCCACCACTGATCTTCAATTTCTTCATCTATATAGTGGAAATAAAAACACCCGCGCTATCTGTCTTCTAGGATTTCAAAGGTTAGATCCAGTGGTGTATGTAAAAATTCATGGTATGTTATTATATTCATTTTATTACCTTCTGTCCTGAGACATTGGCTCACATTCAGCCGAGAAATGGCTTGAGACCACGGCTACCCCTAATCTGCTTTTCTAGTAAACGTGGGGTGGATACACCGTGCTTCTCTCCCAGGCCCTAGACAGGGTCTCGGGTGCACGCAGACCATGGCGTCGCCCTTCTTTCCCCAATGCCAGCAACCATTCACCGCATAGATACACAGCACTTTCCCTAGATTATTCAATGCAATGCTTTCCAGTGATCCACAGGGTGGCTATTTTTATTATTTCCACTTTATGGGAGGAAACTGAAGCTTAGAAAAGATTGAGCCAAGGTCAGACTCGAGTAAGCGATAGCGCAGGACGGCAGATGTCACCACTTCCCCCACAGAATACTTCCATGGTGTGGGACGATTGGAGGTTGCTGTTGAGATGTACGCTTAGTCATTTTAACTTTCACTTACCTTCACAGTTTAAGGTTGCTTAACATGGGTTTGTGGGAGTCACAGCTCCCCCCACCCCCCCATCTGAGGTCCTTGCATTCACCCCGCATAGCTCCGGTGGGGAGGAAGTCACTCGGACAGGGCAAAGGGCTGTGTAATAGACTGGACAGTGAATTTCAGTGCTTCCCCAGGCTTCTCTCCCATGGGAGCTGTTTCCATCAGAAGAGCTATGTAAAAACCGAGGTCCTGGAGGCCCTTAGGAGGCATCCTCCATTCAATGACGTTATTCGTTTCAGATCTTAGGTGTATGTCTGAGTCTTTGGCCCGCTCCCTCCCAGATGAGTTCTGAGACGGTGTAAAGGTTCCGCAGCAGCAGCTGCCCTGGCCTGTCCAGTTTCAGCTTGTGGCTGTCACTAAACGGCACGTGCTGATGTCCTGCTGGAGGGTTTCGCGGTTGTGCTCTGTGCTTTTGTTCCATGGGAGGAGGAAACGGCATAACTCTGAGGAGCACTTGCGCACCTGTCTCTGGAGCGGACAGTTGGGACGGTGCTTCCTTCCCCAGCTGCCTCCCTAGTTAGGTGAGATGTCAGCAGGTGTCAGTCTTCCAGTTTGGGAGAAAAATCTCCTTTTAGAGGCAGGAGAAATTGGGGGTTTTGTGTGCACTAGTGCACTTATTGCAACCTAACTACACACAGAAACTTGCCAAATATTTCTTTGGTCACCAGGAAATTAAACTGGGCTCCAGACCAGGTCTGTGGTTCTGCTTTCTAATCCAGGAGGGGCTCCTGAATGCTTATTATGGTTGGGCTGTTGGCAAGTGCCCTTCACAAAAGTCCGTGGGTTTTATTGAAGATAACTCAGGCTACTAAATCCTGAAACCTCAGTGACTGGACATTATTTTCTACTCATGGCAATCCATTGGAGGGGAGAAAGTTCCAATCAGGTGGAAGGTGGGATCCAGGCTGATGAGAGTCCTGGCACCTCCCACTTTTGTTTTCTAAGGTGCATGGTGGTTGAGTATGGACACCGATCCAACAGAGAGGACAGGAGACTGTGGACGGTCATGCGGAGGGTGCTTTATGGACCAGGCCTGTCAGTGGCACCTGTGGGCAGAAGCGACATTGGCTGGAATTCAGTCAGATGACCACACTGAACTGCAAGGGAGGCTGGGAATTGCGGGCCAAACATGTGCCTCGGAGGAGAAGGAAATGGGTGTGGTGAACGGTGGGTCATCTCTGGTCACTCTCAGCTGTGGTCAGAGCATGTAAAGGGGCCGCTGAGGGAGAGCCCAGGTGTTTACAACAGCAGGGAAGAAGCCAAGGCACACCTTTTCCTTCATCGTTACTTTCCTCTTTCAAAGTCTGATCTGCTGATCTGGCCTTAGCCACATGGTGGGTCAATCTCTTTTGTCTTCTCTTCTTGGAATTCTCTTTCCTGTTTCACTGAGATGACAGCCTTCAGAAACCTGAACGTAGATGGTGCTCTGATCTGCTTGGCAGGGACTTGGACCATAGCCTTGCTTCTGTCAATTCGTGTGTGCTCGGCTCTCATTTTGAATGGCTCAGAATCTTTTTTGATTGCCCTAAGAACTGCTTGGGGATGGAGGAACCAGGAGCCTCCCTGCAGCTCACGATTTATTCTAGCTCTGTTAGGTCGTGAGCTGGAGCGGCTGCCGTGCCCCAGGTCATCCCTCCCCATGGTAACAGCACCGGCTCGGTGCCCGAGACGCAGCCTGATAGCTCATGAGGCAGGATCAGCACGTGGAACCAAAGGTCAGAGGGCACTTGCCGAGAGCCAAGAGAGCTCACTGTTTCAGTCTGATATTCCAGAAACAGCCAGGTGTATGTGTCTCAGGGGAGCTTCTGTGACAGTGTGTTTATTCCAGCAATCACTCATTGCACATGTTTCTCTATAAAGCACCCGCAGGGTTCTTGAAGATGGGTAAGCCTCTGTTCCCAGCAGCAGGGTACAGCATTGTTTTGAATGTAATATTATTAAATAAAACTGCATATCATTTATGATGTCGTGGCCTTCCTTCTCTGGCTCACTGTCCTCACACAAAATGCATGCACAGTCTTGTGTGAAATGGTGAAGAATTTGAGTAAAAATTGGTTAAGAAAATACGGGTTTGTATTCAGGAGACTTACAATACCCCCAATTTGAAATACTTCACTTACAAAAAAACTTAAAGCCCAAGGTGCATTTCTTGAGCTTAATCTTCATGTTTAATTGGATTGCAGCTTTGAATATCAGGTATGAAACTAGCTGTCCAAAGGGCTGTTGAATTATTTACTGACCTCCGAGGTTAGGAGGTGACTGTCCGCATAAACAAGGCCACCGTGGGGCACAGTGGAAAGATCAGCCCTTTCTGTCCCAGCTCAGTGATTTGAATGGTGTGCCTATCCAAATACCAGTTGCTTGTTGAACAAAATAGTAACTGCTTGAATCTGTTTACAGTATTATAAGTTCCAGATGGTCCTTTATCCAAAATAAATAGCAAATAAATAATAAGTTCAAATGTGTTTTTAAAGTATTTTCAGTTAAATGAATTTCCAATAAAGTCAATATGCATAATTCAAGGACACTCTTTTGTTATCATATGTGTAATATTGAAAAAAATTTAAGTAAAACTAGAAAATTAAACAGAAATTCACTCAAGAGTTGTGATCATTTATTATGTTCCAGTTCTGGAGATAGGGGGATACATAAGACAGGCTTCGTGAATAATCTTGGAGGGTTTTTTTTTTTTTTTCCAGGGAAGACAAGACTACAGTATAGTTTTATTGATGTAAGATTAGAAGTGTGAATGAAATGCTATGAAAATAGAGATAAAGGACGGGGGAGACAGGGAAGAGATGTGCCAGGAAGAAATACACACAAAATGCAGCATTTCAGCTGGACTTTTCCATAGCATGCGGCAGTCTGCGGGAATGTGAACAGCAGAGGGCAGGTGGGAGGGGCCGGGAGGCAGCGTGGGTGCTGTCACTCAGGAACCGAGCTGACCTTTTTTTAGGCTAGGGATCCTCTAAACCACCAAATTCCTAGGAATGGGAAAAAAGTTTTGATGTGAACAAACAATGTATCTAAATGCAGTAAATGTTCACAGTCGCGCCTCGTTCTCCTCACATTGTCAGAGAATGAAAACTTTGACTCAAGTGATTCCTTACCCGAAACTTCCTAGTTTAGGTGTCGAGGCTCTATTTTAACTTTTTAAACCTGAAGAAACAACCTGGTAATTCCAGTTTATCTTAATAAATGTCAGCTGTTGCGCTGTGTTAACATGTCCTGAGGGATTATGAAGGCATATAGAACTTTTCGCCTTGAAAACTGGAGGCCTTATTTTGCTATTTTATTTTTAAGGTTTGGCTTCTATGTTTTTTCTCCCTCCATTACTTTTCCTATATCCTCACCTGGAACCTTTTCTCGCTGCTGTCAGTAGGTCTGCCCCTAATAGCCTTTTTCATCTAACTTGCTGTCTTTGCGATGCTGAGGAATGGGACATAAAGTCCGCCTGGCTCGGGTTATGAGCAGGAAAGAGTAAATGGTTTATGAATTGGAGTCCTCTCCCCAGAGGCTTGAAACATGGGCCTTGTGATATTTTATTTGTTCATTTGTTTATTTTTGGTTGTGTTTCAGTGAGCCAGGTTGCTAAAAAGGTGACCTCTAAAAATTCAGTTGTTACTTTATCTGAACTAATGTTTGAATCTGTTTAGAAAAATGCCAAGTGCTAAAATTGCTTCAAGTTGACGTTTATCTTGGAATAATTCTGAGAGATGTTAGAAAAACAAACCATGTAGGACACAATATCTCAAACTGTTGATGGGGCACTTGTACTCTAGCTTTTATAATTTTCCCAGCTGAAAAGAACGTTCTATCATAAAGTAAGCAAAGTGAGTTCGTCTTCCACAGCAGAAACAGACTTTTTCAATAATATTGTTTTGGAACTTTAGTCAGTGATTTAACATATACAACTATTACACAGAAGAATGACATTTCAAGAGGCAGTGTGATATACTTGGGGATTTCAAATATATAAACTGACTTAGCTTATCTAATTCTATGGATGTAGTATTGTTTTACTTATTTTTCTAAGGAAGAAACTAAAAGCTCAGGGAGTACTCACATCACTCAGCAGTGTACTGTTCGGCAAGGATTTAAATCCCCATCTGTCCAACCTCTAAGCCCATGTTCCTGGAAATTCGCACTTATACCCCAGTCCTTACAATAACTGACTCTTTAAAAAGTTGTTTTTAGTCATTAGTATTTTTATTTAAAATTGCTTTTTTAAAAATTAAATTTATTGGTGTGACATTGGTTAATAAAATTACATAGGTCTCACGCCCTGACTGGTGTGGCTCAGTGGATTGAGTGTGGGCTACGAACCAATGGGTCGCCAGTTTGATTCCCAGTCAGGGCACATGCCTGGGTTGCAGGCCAGGTCCTCCGTGGGGGTCGTGTGAGAGGCAACCACACATTGATGTTTCTCTCCCTCTCATTCTCCTTCTCTTCCCCTCTCTCTAAAAATGAATAAATAAAATCTTTGAAAAAAATTTAAAAAATAAAAAATAAAATTACATAGGTTTCAAGTGTACAATTTTATGATACATCACCTGTGTATTTCAACCATAACTGACTCAGTATTGTCAGTTTACCTGGCAGTTTCCTTCCTATTTGTAAAACAAGAGAATTAACCAGTAGAATTCTCAGATTTGTTGCAGCTCTATTTAGAATCCCAGATTTTTTCGACTTGTCATAGTGCCTAGAAGAAGGTGACGAGGACGTGGATGGATTCAGATGGAAAGAGCCTGATAAGACCTCTCAGCAGTGCTTTGGATCACAAAACTGAAACTACATTTTTAGGCCTTGCTTTTGGGCTGAGACTCACTTTTCCTGTTGCAACTCTGGGTCCCAGCCTCCCAGCCTCGTCTCTGACGAGGTCTAGACCCCACAAGGACAACCTATAGAAGGAGATGGATGAGCCCCGTGGCAAAGCACGTGGAGCAGTGCCTGTGAGGTATGCAATTCTTTGCAACTTTCGAATCTGCTTTCCAGGTAGACGCTGAAGAAGTGGTGGAGAGCTGTCTTGTTACATGGTGAACAAACTAACTTTACCCAGATAATCCTTCACTTCTCTTTAAAAAGGATCAAGTCATATTTAAAGCCATCCCATCCGTTTTGCAGTCATGTAACCCACAGCATTGAAGTGCCCTGAAAATTGTTGCTTGCTGAGCCTGTCCGGATATGACTGCCACATGCGGCTCTGCCAGCTGGGTATTGCAACACTAGGGGGCACCATCCACACGGACAGCGACGTCCTGGCAGTCTTTAGGGTTGTGCCATGCAAGAGATATAACAATAATCACCGCTTACTGGGTTATTTATTCTGTGCCAGGTATATCAAATACCATATTTCCTTTAGTTTTCACAACAACCTTATGAGGTAAGATGGTATATTTTTCCAGAGGAAGAAATTGGGACTCAGAAAGTGCCTTCAGTCCATTCACTAGTGTGTTGTAGGGGTAGGATTCAAACCCAAGTCTTCCTGATTTCACAACCCATGCCATTTCCACCATACTCCACCAGCATTCCATGGAAATTCTTCTCAGCCAGGCCAGTGCAGCCTGGGATAAGAGGAAACATATTCTCAGCATCCTGGAAGTGTTGCTTCAGTGCTGACTCGGCATCATGTGACCACTAAGCCATCTCAAACCTTCCATGGCCCAACGGCACTCTGTGCCCCCAACAGCCATCTTTCAAGGCGTTTTTGGCCACAGAGTGCACATTTGCACATCTGCATCCCACTGGCCAGTTCCTTTGCGTTGGCTTTACACCGAAGGCCATGTATTGGCTCTGTATCTAGAGGGAGCAAAAGACAGTGATGCATGGAAGAACACTCATGTCTCATTTTTCATGACTGCCTTCCCAGTTCACCTGGTTCTTCCTTGACTCTTACAAATTAGCCTGCTGTCAACATTTGTGTATGGGTTTCTGTATGGACATAGATTGAGTTCCTCTGGGATAAATACAATTGCTGACCAAGAGGTCACATGGGATGTCTGATGTGTTTAGTTTTAGAAGAAATTGCCATACTTTGGGGGTGAATGGCAGTACCTTTTTACATCCCCACCAGCATTTTATGAGTGATCCAGTTTCTCTGAGTCCTTGCCAGCATCTGGGGCTAATGTCATGCTGATTTTAGCTATTGTAGTAGGTGTGGGGTGATATCTCAGTGCAGAATGAATGTGCGTTTCCCTGAGGGCTCATGATGATGACCATCTTCTCATGTGCTTATTTGCCATCTGTACCTCCTCTTCAGCGAAATGTTTGTTCATTATCTTTTGTCCGTTTGCTAATTGAAGTGTTTGTGTTTTTATTGTTGAGTTTGGAGACTTTCTACATTCTAGTTACAAGGTTTTTGTTAGATATATGGTTTGCAAATATTTTCTTTCAGTCTGTAATTTGTTTTTTTCATCCTCTTTACAGGATCTTTCACAGAGCAAAAGTTCTGAATGTTTATAAGACCCAATTTGTAATTTTTCCCTTTTATAAAGTATTTTTTTTTGGTATCAAGTGTAGGAATTCTTCACTTCACCCCAGATCCCAAAGTTTTTCTCGTAAGTTTTTACCTACGAGTTTTATCATTTTATGTTTGACATTGAAGTCTGTGGTCCATTCTGAGTTAATTTTTGTATAAATATGAGGTGTAGGTCAAGGATTCATTTATTTTTGTCTATTTGTTTTTGCTTATTGATGTCTAGCTGCCCCAGCACCGCTCATTGAAAAGCCTGTCCTTCTGTTGAGTTGCTCTTGCACCTTCACCAAAAATCAGTTGGACATATTGGTGGGGGTCCTTTGCTTTTCACAGCCACCTTATCGATATGTCCTATAGTTTGACAGCAACATCTGAAGAAGAAAAACAGTGAATGGACCTGTTGCCCAAATGCATCATGCCACTAGTATAATAAATTATTTGATTATGAAATATTTGGTAATTTAGAGAGGTCTCATTATACATTCATGAACCATCCTCAAAGCCATATGGTCCTTATGAGAACAGAACATTTGGCTCATATCCCACCAAAATATTCCCTTTACCTAAATAGAAAGACACGGGAAGAATGCCCATGTTTTTTTTTTCCTCAGGGCCAATACTTCGTGGCTGAAGTTTGACTCAGTGAACTTCACAGGGACAAGAAAAGTGATTGGCCTTAGTCAGGCTTCTTTTTTCACAGGCTTCAGCAGAGACACACAGCCAGCAGCTCTGCCAGGAACTCAGGAGCCGGCTCGCATACAAAAACCATAAGGGACATCTAAGGCAAACAGTCTGATCCCTTTTAGGGACACGCCAAAGCCAGATAACTCAAGTTAATCATAGCAAGACACAGCCAGTCTTAGAGCTGAGTACTGTGAAATCAGGATTGCTTCCCTGCGGTTTTGAAACATGCATCTGTACAAACCTGCCTGTGCAGACATCCCCAGCCCCAAGCTGGGTTTGCCCAAGTCCAGTGAATCTGCTCTGAAATGCAGACGGCACCTAGCAGTGAGCAAGCCTCCGCCTCAGGCCGCCTGCTGGCCTGTTAGGCCCAGCGGAGCAGTGGAATGGAAATACCTGGAGAAGTTTTTACGTGTCCATGGAATTTCGTTGAAGGAAACCACCAGGGCAGAGACGGGCATGGCTTACAGGTACTTGCTGGTCGTATTGTCATCCAACCAGGGCACTGTACTGAAGTCAAAGGTTATTGTTAGCAAAGAAATAAGAATTGGAATAGAGAAAAAACACATATAGAAAAAGGAAAAGGAATATGAATGCAGTGAGCCTTCTCCTTGGGTGGCCTCATTTTTTCAAGCTTTAAATTGTCTACTTCCTTTCTGCTCAAAAGGTTATGTAAAAAACAGTCAAGCCGACTTGTGAAGCTCCTAATGATGTGCTGCCAATAGAAATGTCTTTGACCTTGAGTAGGCAGGTGACTTAGTGCATGGGTCCCCAACTTTTTGGCACCAGGGACTGGTTTTGTGGAAGGCAGTTTTTCCATGGACTGGCGGGTAGGGGTGGTTTTGAGATGATTCAAGTGTATTACATTCAAGCTCACCTCCTGCTTGGTGGCCTGGTTCTAATAGGCCTTGACAGGTGCCGGTCTGTGGCCCCGAGGTTGGGGACCCCTGAGTTAGTGGGTCATAATGAAGAATGGGGACTCTCTGGTATTCTTAAGGGAATTTATAAATTAAGAGTAGGATTTCTTAGCTGCCTGGGCTTTAGGGCTGTTATTTCCTTCCAAGCCTGAATCATGTGGTCTGTGCTAACAGCTAATAAAGTAGTTCATGAAACTGAGCTAGTTCTTCTAGAAATGACAGGACTTTTTATCAATGTAGCCCAAGATAAATTACTGGTTATTCTCTAAACTTCCAATCTCATTATTTATTCTGCAAAACATTAACGAAAGGGAGAACGTTCCTTCCTGGTACGGGGTTGGATGTGTAATCTTTATAAATGGCTCTGAGATGGGAAGCATCCTTCTCTTTCAGAGCAATTAATAGCCAAATCTCTATACGATGTGCTTGTGCTTAGCTACATCGCTCAGCAGAAATGCTTCCTTGACTAACGCCTGGAGTTTTAAACATCTGGGAAGCTGAGTCAAAGATGTTCTGAAGGGCAAGTGTGCTGAATAGTTTAAAAAAAAGTATATATATGCATTTATAGTGTTTGTAAAGACCGGCTGTTTTAGCTCAAGTCAAAACTTCTATTCCACAGAATAAGATCGTTTTTGCACGGACAAGATGTCCCCAGTGATTTCAATTCCCTATAATCTAAAGGCCGATCTTAATGTAGTAGCTGTACTTGAGTTTATCCACTAATTTGATTAATAAAGCAATTTGCAATGAGATAGCTTCTCTCTGGAGGACAAAGTATTTCACACACACTTTTATAAAATCAAGGGCTTATGCAGAAGAGGAATGCACTTTTCTAGGCTTATAGGGCGTATAAACATAGGCCAGCCCACCCCATCATGCTTTAGAAGTGGAGCCTAAGAAGAATCTAGTCACTTTTCCAAGACAGCCGGAGGCTCCATACCTTGGGGTGGAGAAATAGGTGGCAAGGTCCCTCACCCACCTTTCCTGAGTGTGTCTGCTGAAGAGAGAAGGAGCTGCCTCTGTCTATGCTTCTTTACATTCTTGCATTCTCTTCTCTATGCCTTCCCTGACCTTCAGTGGTAGCAGTGGTGGAATATAGACCAGGTGAGGATGGGCTGCTTCATTAAAATAAAATAATCTGTCTCTGCATCTTTATCACAGGAGGTGTGGCATTACCATGAGCTCTTGTATAAACCTTCAGAGGGCAGACCTCTTTCTCTCAAAAGTTCTGGTTCGAATATCAATTACACACTTGTGATGTGTGCTAATGTTCAGATGAAGATATGTTCTAAGGCAGTGTTTTTTCAAACATTTATGAAGCAGAGGAATACTTTCCTGAAACAGGTAAAAAGCAAAGGTGTCCTAGTTGAAGTTGGGGGCCAGGAGCCTACCTGCTCGAGGGGAGCAGTCAGCCCCAGCCTGGCTTCTGAGGCTCCATACTCCCCGTGGCTTGAGAGAACAGTTCTGAGCTGACTCTTCATAAAGCCTTGGAGAGCAAGGCTCTGACCTTGAGGGTAGCAGGTCCTGCTCAGAGAGACAAGCTCTTGGGCAAGCGTGCAGGCCACCAGATCTAATAAGAAATGAGACTTAGGAGATTGTTGTTCCTCATCAGAATCTGAGCAAAGAAAAGTGCAGTTAAATTGATCATTGGCCACAAGAATAGCCAAGACTTTGAATTATGACAACTTGCTGTGCACTGTCACCTCTTCCTGGCGCATTCCTCTACCCGAAGCGTCTCCTTTCTCTAAATTACCATAGTACTTCATCTATTCTTCTTTCAAGGCACTTATTAACATTATTTAAGACATCTTTTTTTTAAGCATTAGGGGCAGATTGTTGGGGAAGAGAATCCTGGTTCTTTTGGTTCCTCTATAACTTAGCTTTGACCTTGACTTCTTGTAAACATAGTTGGGGTTTAGTAGAGAAGGTAACTTTCGTATTCTCACTTCAATATCTTGATTTCTACCATTCCTTCAAGGATTTGTTAAAAGACCTGGTTAAACCTGTCTCTCCTATCTTCTTCTTAGAAAGGGTCTTATTTCACGTGTAGTAGAAAGAGAATGGGCTTTGGGATTAACCAGATGAGAGTTCAAATCCCAGTTCTTCTGGTTTACAAACTGTATGACATTGGGCCAGCTGTGACATCTAAGTGCCTAACACACAGTAGGTGCTCACTAAATGTAGGTTTCCTTCCTGATTATTCCGTAGATTCTGTCAATCATCCTAGGGGCAGGAGACGAACACCCCCTATAGATGAAACATAGAAATAAGAAAGAATAGATAAGAAAGAGTAAGAAGGACAAGAAAGAATAAAAACATTCTCAGCAATTCACAATCTGTGCAGATTCCATGCTGAGCTTTAGGATTCTGAGAGGACTGGAAGAGCTGGGTAAGCTGCTTTCTCTTCCTAATTTGGTTAGAAGCCATTGCAGCCTTCAGCCCGCTACCAGCTGCTCAGGTCCCTCGATCATCTGTGAGAGAGCATTTTGCTGTGTTTCCATGGAGACTTGGTTATATTTCTAACTAAGGGTGACCAGGGGAGGGGAAAAACAGTAAATATGCAAACACATGTATCAGCTGAAAAGAAACTGAAGGAAATAGTTTGGATGTGGTGTGAAAAGTGCCAAGTTGCTGTGTAGATCCTTCTGGTGGCTTAGAATTTTCAGCAAAAAGAGAAGTTTTTCCACAAAAAATTCATTTTATTAGTGTCTATAAAATAGTCACCCAAGAGGGTCCTTCAGTTATTTCTAAGTGACTGGAAGTTAGTTGTCTTTATTACGTTGTATTGAACTCTGAGATAGGCAGTACGCCCAAGCTTGGGTCGAGGTTTAAGTGTACTGAGAAATAATTTTATGGACAAAGCACAAAACAATAGCTACATAGAATAAGGATGCAGCAAACACCTAACTCTGAAGCAATATTATAAAACTAATTTTAGTAAAGAGGCGCTCAAACATATGTAACATGAAGGTCTAATCAAGGGGTCAGCAAACTTTTCTCATAAATCTCCAGAGAGGGAGAATTTTAGGCTCCCGGCACACCCGCCTTTGTCCTAACGACTGAACTCTGTTGCCGCAGGGTGAGAACAGCCATTGCCGAAGAAGCAAATGTCAGCATAACTGTGTTCCAATAAATTTTATTTACAGATACTGAAATTTGAGTTTCATATTGTTTTCTCATATCACAAGTCTTCTTCCTTTTTTTCCTCTCCCAAACCATTAAAAAATATAAAAGCCAATCTTATCTTGTGGACCATACAAAATCAGGTAGCAGGCTGGATCTGGCCAGCAGGCTGAAGTTTGCTCACCTTGGGTACGGAAAACAAAGCTTTCAGTTGTACAGGTTATTCATTTATTTGTTTTTATTGTTTATACCTCCTTGTGTCCAGAGGTACTTAAGGGGTCCAAATGCATATAAATCAGAAAGAGAAAAGTAAGTGTAGAAGGAGAAAAAGTGAGGCCAAGACAGATTAACAGCAGGAGAGAAGACAGCCCGGGTGAGTGAGCATGCTCTGTGCAAGCCACGCACCTGGACCTAGATTTGGCTCCGCACTTTCTAGCAGCACCAGGCTGTGGGAAGGGAAGCGGAGCTCTTTAGAACAGTCACAGAGCCCTTGAAGTAGA